>APFE030754512.1:24090-31590 GCA_000404065.3 Pinus taeda
AATTAATTAATTAATTGATTAGTTAGAAAATTAGGGCTAAATAGGATTAACAATGAAAAATAGTAAATAACAATAAATAAAATAAATAAAAAAGAATTATGGTTAGGATTAATTAAAATCAAATGAATTAATTAATCAATTAAATTTAAATTAATTAATTAAATAAAAATAAAATCAATAGAAAGAAAAAATTAAACTTATTTATGAATTAAGTATATCAATTAAAATATTTTTAGGTTCTAGGTAAAACAATGGGAATAAATAAATTAATTAATTAAAAATTTTATAAAACTATTATAATAATAAATAAAAATAAATAAGAAATCATATATATAAATGTCGGCTTCTTTATAAAAATTAGGGATCTATGTTTATTTATACCCAGGGCGGAAGACTTTTCTCTCAATAAGCTTTCATTCATATTCTATCTAATGTAGTCCTGATGATGGACTCCCTTTGGGGTTTGAAACGTCGACAGAATGAGCATGAAACTGTGGATAATCTGGATCATGCCACTGCAAAAAACTAATGTATACTCCCCAGCGGAGTCGCCAATTCTACTATAGGATAAAATGCACGGTGTATGGAGAATGGAGATACCCTCAAGGGTCTTATCGAGACCCTTGGCAGATTGTAAGATTATCTGCAAATGTCCCAAAGCTACATGCATGTCCATAAACAATTACTAGATATCAAAGAAAAACATATTCAGTACCTCAAGCCTCCGTGTAGGTCTGTTGGAGAGCACAATGCAGCTAGGTTGAAGTCCCCTAAGCCAGCTCCATATCAAGTCCTACACATAGAAGAGACGAGCATAAACACATCATACAACCTTGATAATTATTACATGAATATATAAAATACATCTAGTTACACATAACTAAGCTACTCATGTTAAAAGGTATTGGACAAACAAATAAATGAATGATAGTACCAACACCATGGAGTAGACAATACAACTGCAGTTTTATATTAATGTCGGAAGAGTGATTACAACCATATGTTGCATCAGCATTCCCTTACCCCTCTAGCTCCTCTCTCTCTCTCCCTTCTTACCAACTTCTTATGCTTAGATTTGAGACTATGCTTGACAATCAAGTAAGCTATCCTTTCAAATGATCTTACCTTTATCACCATAGCACTAGCTTTTCTTATGTAGAATTCGAGTTAGGGTTGCCAAGTTCCTCCTTGAGTTTATTTAGGTAAAAGCAATGATGTTGCCATGCTTTTGGGCTCTTTCCCATTTGTCTCCTTCATTAGGATTAGAAATCCCTCAAATAGGTTGAACTCTAGATGTTTCCTTGATTTTTCTAAGTATCTTTAGGAGGGAATATAGAGATATTTATGAGTCAATTCACTCCTTTGACCTCTAGATTATCATTAGGATCCACTAATGTTGTCCCCAAACTAACAAGTAGAGTTAGTAGGGTCACTAACGCTCCCTTAGGCTTATAGAGAAGCTTTATAAATCATGTTATCAGTGTATAGACAACGTTAATGTGGAAACAAGGCCTACGATTTTGGCTATTGCTTCAGCCATCATCTATTTCTCCTCTGAGTTGATGAGGAGGTCATTTTGTTGCATAACACTATATCATCACCGCGACAAAATACCTAACTAGATGGGCAGAGGCACAACTTATGAAGGATTGTACAGGATCCATAGCATCTCAATTCTTGTTTGAATAAGTGTTAACCAGGTTTGGCTGCCCAAAAGTATTGATGAGTGATTGTGGAATGCACTTCCTTAATGAAACAATCAGCGCACTTATGTAAGAGTTCTAGGTATATCATTAAAAGAGTACACCATATCATCCTCAAGATAATGGAAAATTTGAGGCCTTCAATAAGATCTTGGAGAATGCGCTGACAAATATTTGCAACACACAACAGAATGATTGGGACGTATGTGTTATGGGAATACATGATTACTTGCAAAAAGCTAATAGGTCGGACACCTTTTCGATTGGTCTATGGTGTAGAAGTTGTGATGCCTATGGAATATATCATGCCTAGTCTGCACATAGAAGCTTTCATAGGGATGGCGGACCGCAGAGCCTTGGAAGAGTGGCTCGCACAGCTAATGGAGCTCGAAGAGGATATATTCTTGGCTAGATTTCATCAATAAGTACAGAAGGAACACAAAAACACATGGCACAATTGACACATTAAGTTGCGCACATTCAAGATAAATGACTTGGTTTTATTATATAATAGTAAGTTCACTAAGTTTTTGGGAAAGTTTCAAATGCACTAGTTGGAGCCATATGTCATCAAATAAATCACAAATGGGGGCACGGTTCACCTCACAAAGCTGAACGGAGAACCTTTTCCAAGAAAGGTGAATAAAAGCCAATTGAAGGCATATATAGGAGATCCGACCAAATGACTATATGATGATAGGACAGTGTTAGTGCTCCAGGCAGTTGCAAGGCAGCATGGGACTATAAACTACACTGCCCAATTTGGGGGACTACGTGACAGGGGGGCTACGCGAATAAGGGTGATGTCACAGTACCAGAAGTTGCACGAAGGGAGATGTGCTATGGAGGGAGATACTATGCAACCCAACCAAAAAGTGGCTACTAGAGTCACTATTCATGATTTGACAGCCTGAAGACGATTAAGAGGAGTGGGTGGGTAGAATTTAAGGCTGAAATCTTTGGAGATCTACCAACAAATTGGCATTAATGAATAGATTTTGGGGGGAACAGTTGAATTTGAATTCGAATTCTCCTCTAAATTATGCGTGCCAGTCTAACAGAGATCACTTTGCATCCTTAGAGTTTTTGAGTTGTGATGTCTGTCTCTTATGAATCATAATTTCTTTGAAGATCTGGTTGCAAGCCCCACATTCACTCAATTGCCTGAGTTAACCTAGAAATTCATTTGCGACACCATGTCAAGACTATGCCACACTGATATTACAAGCACTGGAGAAACTATCGTCTCCAAAGGAGCTTCTCCAAAGGTTGTGAGCATGGAGGCTCCAGCTCCTATGCCTATGGCGCTGAGGTCACCTAGGCTGAAGCCTACACTTATGAGAGAGACACAAAAGCTGAAGAAATACAAGCAGAAGAGGTCGGTGCTAGTGTGAGAGTCACCTAGGAAACATTCTGTTGCCAGGCACAGAAGAAGGATAAGTAGCCTGAGAAGGTTGTAGATTTGAAGGCTGAAGAGGGCACTGAATATATAGATGCTAAGGGAATGGAACCCATCACTAAGTTTTCAGAATATATCCCTCTACGTAAAGGGAAGGTGAAGGTCACCAAGGACCCAGACTCAGAGAAATTTTTCATTCATACGCCCCTGTTTCCAGAGAAGATAACCTTTGAATGTCCACACTTGGCACGGATTCTCCTTTTAAAAATGGAAGATTGGGACCTGGCTGACCGTGAGAGGTTCCCCCACCTCCCGACAGAGAACTATATGAGACGAGTATATTACAAAGACTTAGGTGTCACTGAGTTGGAGTCAATTGAATGGATCCTTGGAGTAGAGAAATCTAGGTTGTAGAACCTAGTGTGGGTGCCCCACTACCACCGCTTTAACATTAATACTACCTGTATATGTCAACTGCTTACTTCGGTGCACGATGGGTTCTTGTGGCTTGATGCACCTATCCCCATAATGGATATGCTCATCCAAAAGATCACACACCTCTCGCATGAGGGCTTAAATTCAACTAAGGAGTTTGGCAGAAAGAATGAAGAAGAAATTTGAGCTAATCAAGAACTGCACAACTATTCCATAACATCCCTCAATGATCCCACGGTGAAGATTTCTACCCAGATACTAGCTAGAAAAGTTATGAGGAAGTGCAGTGAAGACGAGGCTCCGACGCCTGTGACCTTGTTAGCTACACAATGCGTGAAGGGCGTGCAGTTTAACTGGTCGCACTATTTATGTAGTGAGTTCCTTGCAAATTGTCTTAAGGCCCAAGACGAGAGAAAGACCTTACACTACACGTGGTTGCTGCTCTCCATTGTGTTGGTTGCTTGGGATCTCCCGGAGGACAACCAGTTTCCTCCCTTGGAGGCAGGATTGCCGAAGGCTGCACAATTTTCCTCCCTCTAGGCCACAAAGGATCCTACACGGGTCATAGAAATGAATATTTTCTGTGTATTGATGGATTCAAGCTTCTGCATGGCCATCAACCAGTGCCCAAGGTTATCCCCAACCATGTATGAACAGTTGTCTAAATATGTCGAGTTCAATGCAAACTTCCACCATGTTTACATCAGGGTGTCGAAGGAACCATAACAGAAGTGGTTTGATCTTCCATACCTTGTTACTGATGATTCCATACAAGAGGTAATCAAGTGCTAGCTATCAGATTGGTATAATTCATCGGACTTGGCCACACGTACCAACAAAATCATGGGAAGCTCAATGTAGAAGAAGCAAAAGGATGCATCGAAGTAGGTGGCACAAAAGTTGGTTGTGCAATGAAAGGAGGCCAAAGAGAAGGCCTGAATGGAAAAGGAGTGCGCTACAAAGGAGCAGGCTTAATAGGAACAACATGACTCTGAACAAAGCAGTAAATCCCCTTCGCCTAAAACCGAGGAGGAAGAGCAGTCAACGTAGGGTGGTGGAAGCGATGAGGGGTAGAGCACCCCATTTCGGGTAAGGAACTACAAAGAACAGTAGTAGGAGGGGTCTTGGAAGAAGACAAAGGCAACTAAACCACTAGTGGATCCCATTAGACTGATGGAGGACAATCTCGATGAGATCGGGACAAATTGTGTGACACTACAGCCGAACTTTTGCAAAAATTCAAGCAACAATACATGTAGTAATTGGATAATGTTCAGAAGGATCTTCATGAACTGCAGATCCAGACTAGCAGAATAAAGGTGGGCATAGGTCAGGTGAGTTCAATGTAGATGAGCCTAGCACCAGGGACAAGTCAAGTTGTCGAGATGGTCAGGACAATGGGCTTTAGGACTATTGTGCTACCAGAAGGGTCCCTAAGCATGGAATCAACGATGATAAGATCATCATTAGCACCTTAAAGAACATATGCCTCAATATTCCAGTGCTCCCTAATGAGTTTCTTCATGCATTCCAGACAAGAGTGATGGCAGAATTGAGAGTGCGGGAGTAGTACACTCTCAGTTTAATAAAGTGAGTACCGAGTGAAAAATGAGCAAATTTTCACCGAGAAGATGCAGGCCCTGAAAGAAAGAGATGCAATCTAGGTGCAAAGTGCCCAGTCAGCGGTCGCGGTTGTAGAAGCATGTAGAACATTGTTGGAGTTTCACATACCTAAGGATGCATAGCTAGAGGCCAAGATCTGGAAGCTAGCTACGGGCGTTTGTGATGCAAAGGCAGAGGTCGAAAGAGTTTAGTTTGAACTCAATATGAAAATCACGGAGCTAGAACTCAAGTCACAACCTTTTACTCCACCTGAGATTAGGGAACAACACAAAGCTACCATCAATGAAGGGATAGCTACTGTGGATGTCATGGTCGTTGAATACACATTGTTGTTTGAATAGGCCATGGAAGTGGTGATGATGCTGTAGGAAGATCCTAACCTACAGATATTGAGTACAGAGGTAGGAAATCTCCAAAAGTAGTATGACAATGTTAAGGCAATGACCCACAACATTGCTACAACATAGAGGCTCACCATGTTGCAGGAAGGGAAGCATCTCCTTGCACAAGTGGAAGCAACACAAAAAAAGAAGCAGTGATTAAGGCCAGGTTGGATCCTTGGCTGGAAGAAGCATACCAAGTCTCCACCAACATTCAGGAAAATCTAAAAAAATTAGAGCTCACACAACAGAAGATCAAGCGAGCCAGTGAAGGACCAGCTACAACGCAGTTGGTTGAACAAGTGAAGCAGGCAGCCACACAGAATGCGACTGAAGTAGTATTTGTGCAAGTGGAGCTGGGGGATCTTTGTAGCAAGATCACCATGCCAACTGAGTGGCTTGAGGGTGAGTCAATACCTTTGTGTTGGGGGCTTGTTGGGATGGGGTCCCTTGGGTCAGTTTTGGGGCAAAAGCACAAGTTTTGATGTAAAAAGATGTAAAAGTCTCCACGAATTGTGGAGCGCGTAGTTAGTCAGAAGTCAAAAATGGTTTTTACCCTCATTTATGTAAATTTGAGTCAGTTCTTGAGATCTACCCATGGTCTGCAACCATGGGATTGTATAAAAAGGTGTGTCTTAGAGATTATAAGGGAGACCGAAGTCTTTCTCTATGGGTACAACGGAAGAATTCTATAGAGTTAGTGCAAGGAAGTAAGTCTTAGAAGGGGGAAAGGATCTATAGCTAAGTGTGCAGGAAAATTTTGAGTCTGTAAACTTATAGTGAAGATCAATAAAGAAGGATGTTGGAGGAATTCCTGTGTTTTACCTTTGTGGTTATGTTATTTATGATTGCGATATATGTTGTAATGAATAATGTGTTTATTAAATAATGATGTATTGATGCGCAAATTTACTAGATCCATCTTATTAACTAAACACAATTAATGTTAAGTGATTTTGCAAAGATCATAACACTTTCTGTTAATTTTATTGCATGCTTGGGTAGATCTGAGTACATACTGATCTAAGAGTAATCTAAGGTGCGCGTAAGTAGCTAATTCATTTGTTCAGGGTCCACAAAGGCCAATTGTAGGCCTTCACAGAGGTCTAAAGTTCGTTCGAAGGGAATTGCAGTACCAAGCCCTAAGGGCTTATAGATCTGTGTAGAGGTAGATCTAGGGTATAAAAAGACATCACACTGATCTCTGGATGTGGAAACTTGGTTCCAGCATTGCCCCATACTGCTTCAGGTGAGACTTCAGTTCGCACTACGCGGATTGAACCGAAAGGGATGGTAGTGTAGGGTTTTGTTTGTCACAACTAACTCTAAACCTTGGTCTAGACCCTTTAAGCCAACAAAAACCCGAGAGGAAAAGTGACTAAGTGAGGATATCCTAAACTTGACACGAAAGCAGAAGAGTGTCTTGTTGAAGAGCAACATGCTACCTATATAAAGGAGGTTTCATCTTCATTTTTACTTGCTATTTCTAGGGGGTAATCTAATTATTTTTATCACAAGCTTGAAGGGGATAGCATATTCTTGTCATGTAACTTAATTCTTCAAATGAATCCATCCTAGTAAGTTTTATGAGTCCTAGGAAGGAGAAAATCGGTCTCATCATGGTGACAAGTCTTTCATCATAAAATTTTAACAAGTCCCACGTAAGAATAACTCGATGTCTTTTTCATATATAGAGAGTTTGAAAAAGAGAGGAAAAAAGAAAACTCCATCTTGTCCCTTCTCGTAATTTTTCTCTCAAACCTGAAAAGCTAGAAAAAAATATCTAAAAGAACCTCTTGACCATGTTGATCAAGGAGTACCTTTTTTGTAAACAATCAATCTCAACCCGAAAAATGCATAAACGTATATTGAGGTGTGTTACACAATATTTTGTCATGCCTCCTACAATTCCCTATGACATACCCCGAAGTTCCCGAAACATGACCATTATACAGAATAC
>APFE030754512.1:34090-49110 GCA_000404065.3 Pinus taeda
GTGTCCCTTAGATTTCCACTTTACAATACATATGATCCACAGTGATGATGTGGCATATGACAACTCATGACACAAATTCACATGACAATGCTGACATGGAATGCTTGATGATGTGGCAATGTCAAGCCACTGTTGTTGTTGTATCTTTGATGTCTTCTTGAGAACAATTTGTCTTCCATCTCCTCATGGCTTGATGATGGGAGTCCTTGATGATCTTAAGTATTGAGTTGTGGTCGCTAGTTAGTGTCCCTTTGATTCACTTTGAAAGATGAGATTGCATGTTCCAGTTGAAAATATGTCTTTTTTCATGCTCCCCTTTTGCATCTCCTTCTTCATCATCTTGTCATGGTGTAGGAGAGTACCTGTATCTGAAACTAACTCATGATGATATGACATCAGTTTGAAAACCTGTAGCCTAAGATAAAACATTTGGATTCATGAACTAGGTCAGGACTGGGTGGAAGATCAAGAGAGAAGGCCCAGTGACTGTGTAATTATACAGCTCAAGCAACCAAGGGTTAGGATTGAAATTAAAACTGCACAGTGTGCATCTCAGACTAGACTGAGGTAAAATTATGAACAATTCCGACTGAGGAAAACAATTGTGCAATGCCCACTGAGGCAAAAAATTGTGCATTACCCACAGAGGGAAAAAATTGTGCAATGCCCACAGAGGGAAAAAATTGTGCAATCTCCACTGAGGGAAAAATTGTGTATTCCCCACTGAGGGAAAAACATGTACAGTTCAATTAGGTAGTGGAGGCTCCAGGATGGGCCCCTGCAAGGATAAACTATGTAGTTTCAGGAGGCAAGGGGGACTGGACAACTATGTAGTTCCATATCTCAAGGGGAGAGCTTGGTCTCTAAGACTGTGTAGTTTCAAGAGGCAAGGGGTACTCACAAAACTATGTAATTCGGGATCTCAAGGGAAGAGCTTGGGCTCTAAGACTGCACAATGCGTAGCTCAAGGGGGGTTGAAGGACAAAACTGCACAGTCTCTGGAGGCAGTGGGGTTTGGCTGAGGGAAAGGACACTCGAAGAAGAATATGCGCATTTTTGGAGGCCAAGTGAGTTCAGGCTTCTGCACATTGAGAAATTCTAGAAAACAAGGGAAAATATTGAGGGTTGAAGATGCGAAATGTGCAGTTCAAGGGAGACTGGGAGACACAACTGTGTAATTATGGGAGTCAAGACTAGGAGTTGGGCTCAGGAATTGCACACAGTAGCAGCCCTCGAGGATAGGGATTGTTTATTTCATAGTTCTAAGCAGCAAGGTCATATATTATAGGGTTGATACTATGTAGTGCATATTTTAGTCAGGGCCTGATGAAGTTAAGTTGCTCAGCCAGTTATATTTTCCAAAAATGGCTATGTTTAGGATGGGTGATGAATTGAGATGAACCTTGACTGTGATCACACACTTAGCATACTTTTCCAACACGACAACATAGATCATTGGAACATGTAAACAAATCTTCTCCCTCTATGTGACTACCTAATGACAAGGTACAACAAGTGTGACACTTAAGATAAGCTTTAGAATGATTGTTACGACACTTGTGCGAGAATTTTCAAGACTTTGTGTATAGATGAAACAAATGTTTACATGGTTGGGACAACTGATATACACAAATGTTAACAATAGCGACAAGAAATGATAAAAATAGCATTGCTATAGATAGCATTTCAAGACATATTCCAATTTTAATTTGTCCTTGAATTAAAATTTGAATTTAGTCTCACCAGTTGTTTGAAAAATAATTAGTTAATTCATATTGAGTTAATTAGTTGGTGAAATTCAAACATGAAGTCTTTGTGAAGACATGTAACAATTATCCCTTTGATTAAGTTATCCCTTAATTAAGGAGATAAGGATGAGTTTTATTTAAGTTGTAATTAGTTAGCTTAGTTAACTGAGTTAAGTCCAATTAAATTAGTTCCAAACAGTTTGTTGAACTAATTGTGAGTTAAGTTAGTTAATGCATGCATGCATGCAATTAGTGTTCTCTAGATAACTAAATATTCTCTCATAAATAACTCATGCATGTCAGTTCAGACAAAGACCCAGTTGATATTAAAGGCAGGGACATTGTACTATCAGTTGCTAGAATATTCCTATGAGAATATCTCTTGCATGCAGAAGGAATTCATTCCTTGAGGATTGCGCAGTTACTACAGAGGTCAGAGTAATGTGTGAGGTGAGAATCACATAGGTGGTAGCTGGAGGACCCAGGAGAAACTGCGCAAGGAAATAGGAGGCTTAGAGGACTGAAGGAAGGCATATGTGTTGTCTATTCTGTCTATGAGTGGCAGTGAGGGATTATACTGAGAGCTAAAGCTTTGTGTAATCCTTAGATATTTCCACTTGTATGATAATACAGATAGCAGGGTTTTTAGCTGAGGCTTTCCCCAGAGTATTCTTATTTGTTCCATGTGTGATTGAATCTCCTTCTCTATTATATGGGTTCTGTTTGATCTTGCTCAAAATCGATTAAGCTTCTACAAGTTTGATTGTAGAAGTAGATTAAGTATTTTTCTTTAGTACATTGCATAATCAGTTTAATCTATGTTGAGAATTTCTACAACAAATATCAACCTTAGATATGATCATAAAAGGATCACAAACATTGTGCGACAACCAAACATGCCAAAAGATGACAGTTAACCCAACATGCAAAAGGTGTTGAGAACTCTAGGGAATTAGCATTAGGTGATTTCTCTTCAATTCGTGACTAGTTTTGATTTTTTTTTTCTTATTGTATTAGAATCTTCTTCTTGTTATATTATCAATGTTCTTCTTCATCAAACAGTAACCAATGCATGAACATAAATAGATAAGAGACACAGAATGTAGGCTATGAGTGAGGGCCAAAAACCTCTCTCTTTGAGAGGAAAACACACACAAATTCTTCTTATCAAGATTCCAATTGACGAATACCAATACCAAGACACTTGACCTATTAGCCACTTCCAAGGCCAAGACACTAACACTCTCACTGTCTTCTCCTTCCTCCTTTCAGCTCCTCTTACACATTCAGATCGTCTCCTTTCTAAGCATAATGTGATAGCAATGAACTATAGACATACTTGAGATTGAATTGAACCATATCACTATATTGTCACCAAAGTTTCCTTATGACAACAACACCAAAACACTGTAATACTTCACATAATAGCAACTCCTTCATATCACTAAACCGTGGTTTCTATATATCATCTAGCTATGGTATAGATACCCTCATTCAAACTGTATCTTTCTATTGTAGCATTGAGACCTTTACATAGAGATCCAAACTTCTCACTGTCATTGTCTATCTGAAATCATGGAGAGACACATCTAAACTTATTCACAGTGGAGATCCAAACTGTATACTATGACTGGCCCAAAACAAATCCTCTTTGTTCCTTACTTAATCTTCTATTTTTAGTCTAAATTGTTCTTCTTCTTTTTTCCCTAATTTCATAACTTGAATCACTGTCTAATGAAAATATCCTTTACACATATTTATAGTGGTTTCCCCCTATAAATAAGCTGACATGTATTTATGAATAGGTGTGTCTCCATAGTCTGAATCCAACATGAGGAAGAGAGCTAGTGCTTGACATTGGAGGGTTCTATAGACTTATATATATTTGACACAACCACAAGAAAGGCTTCTCCATACATGACATTGAACCTTTGACTCTAATGATAAATCCTAAGGCTCTCAATGGGAGCCATCTAGATAGAAACTCTTTCTCATGAAACCCATGAAGTAAGGCATTACAAAAATAATTTTATTCTCTTATTTTCATAATTTACAAAGATCATAATTACATGTAATTATGAAGACCGAAATTAGTTACACTTTACAACACTCCGTATTAATTAGGGAGGTATTCATAATGGTACTTGGTCATTCTCAATCTGAAGAATTTCTCATAAGAAGAATTGGATTCGTAACCTATCTGTATAACATCATATCAACCAACATTGTCGCATAGCAAGGCCTTGGCTAACAACTCTATCCACATGATTAGAAAAAAATGTTGGTGAGACCAATGATTTATAAACACCATAATAATTATCTCTCAAGGTACATACTCCACCTAGGTCTTCACAGAGTATAACCTACTTTGAACTATTTTTATCTTCGATAGCCAGCCCTCAAAGAATATTAGTCCTCTACGACTACTCTTATCTTGGATGCCCTATCTCATCCTTAAAGATAATATAATTCCATATGTTTACCCAATCCTCCATTTTGTCTTCCTAGGTGAATACCATAATGATGTGTCTATCGCTCCCTCTCAATTAGGGAGCACATACCAATTCCAATAACAGAATGTGCTCGTTTCTATGGAAGGAATGTACCTAGTCTTCCTCTTGGCTTAGGAATTTCCAAGTTTCTTCCAAGTAAGAAACTTTTTTTCAAGCTCCCTCTTAATTAGGTACCTATAGAAGCTCCTCAAGGAGATGCTTGAATATATCATTTCTTCAATGTCATGAATTTATTTTTCAATAATTCTTCATCCTTTGTGGCTTCTTCATAGGGCACAGACCATCCATCACTTTCAACCATGGGTCAGTCATGTCATTACTTCTTTCATCAGAAATTGATCCATTATTCTTCATCCGACCTTGCTTCATGTTGTGCTCCCTTCTTCATGCCATATTTCTTTTCCGGAAGGATATTACATACTTCTATATGGTCCTCTTGGAAGACATTCATAGTTATTCCCTTTGTAGACCTGCATAAACCCATCTAGATATTTGTTCAAAAATAAGAAATGAACACTTAAATCATAATTACCTTTGTGATGGTATTTCATCATGACATCTTCTAGTTTGCATCAACATCCTGCATACATGTTGACATATCTCCCAAAGATATCTATTGTCAAGGGTCTCCATATTTTCCAAACTTCCATCGAAGTCTTCATATCTTTTCGGGAGATTTCCTAGTCAAATCTTCTTGGTCTTCTAGATGTTTATTTCTTTTACCATGGTTGCATTATCTCATGATCTCTTCCTTCCTTTCTTCACGCATTTCATTTTATTCCGAGGAGATTCCAATCAGAGTTCCTTAATTATAGTCAACCACCTCATACTTCATATGATGGTATATTACATTGATTTCATCTAGTATGACCCATGCCTTTTGGCAACCTTTTATAGGAGGATTCCTTTCCATTTATAATGCTTCTCAAGATAGAGCAGTGATCCATGTTACCTGAAACCATACAACATGAATTTATAATATCAAATACAAGCATACATACCTCATTTACCTTTAGGTCATATAGGTTTATTTCAACAACTTCCTTGATTGAAAATATCTTCAACCCAATGATCTACTTCATCTCTTATGTCATCATACCATCATCTCATGAATTCCACAAGTTGGAGTTCCTAATGAAACACTTTCTTCCTCTATAGATCGGTGAACCCTCTGTTGAGGATTCCATCAGATAATCTTGAGGATCTCACATATCCTTATCCAACGGATGTTTCCTTTTGATTGATGTATGATGAGACTTGTCCTGGATGACTTCTTCCCCTTTTCCCATAAGTGTTACTTGAGCTTTCAATGAAGTTCTCATGAGCTATATCCTTCATAGTTGATTATCATACATCCTTAAAGTGTCCTATGATGATGTCATGAGATCCTACTTCTAATGCTTTTCCTTTTCCTTGTACTTCCTTCTTTCATATTCCTCCACTTCTTTGGTGAAATGGACTTCTTCTTTATCTTACTTGTTATTTCCCTTCTTAAACTTAGTACAATATTTCCTGTAGTGTTCAACATTTACTATTAACTATATTCTTCTTTCCTTTCCGTAAATGTCTGAATATGTTTTTCCATCAACCTGTCTTCTTCTATAGAGACCAAAAGTTTTTGAATGGGATATCCTTCTTACCTCATAGACATTTGTTACATTGTTCATCATTTGGTGCATATAAAAAAAAAAAAAAAAATTTCCTTACCCAAAATTATCTTTCCCAGATCTTACCATTGAGATCTTATGAAGATATCCCTTCATCCTTTGATACATTCAATTCGTGTAGATGATATCTAAGTGATGTGACCTTCTTTATTAAATCTTCAGAGAATAGTTCTACCAAATTATCATATCTATCTCTTTGATGTATCCAATACTTCTATATGAGGGTACCTTTCATAAGAATCCCTTTCCATGTATTCAGAGGAGACCTTTTCATTAATATGTTCAATGAATTCACTTTCTTTTAGGACTATATCTATCCTCCTTTTCCATGCAAGGAATTTCGATGACCCAACTATCTTATAGATCTCCTTGCAAAATGAATTCATTTTACCAAATTTGATTATAGAATGAAATATACTTAATTGAAAAGTGAAGATGAAATATTCAACTTGATCACTTTGATGGTGGTTGAAGAAGATGTATTAGTGCTTCTTTTGGTTGATCTTCTTCCAAGGGAAAATCCCTTGTTAAATAAAGGATATTGCTCCTTTTACGATGTCAATGCCTTTATATCTAGCTTCCTTTGTTGATGGTGATTGATGAGGATGTTTTGATGATTCCTCGGATGATCTTATTCAAGGATAGGGAGGGGATCCTTGCTTCAATGAGAGGGAACTTGTCTTATAGATTTTAAAGATGATAACAATGCCTTCTAGCCTTATTTGTCTTCAAGATACTTCATCTTCTCGGTGATGAATGAGTGAAATTAGAAATGCTTTAAGGGTCTCCGAGATGATGTGATCTTAGTCCTAGAAATGCTTCTCTTGGATTTATATACTTGGGCTGCCTTGCTTTGTAGGTATCTTCATCTTGATGAGGGTCTTTGTGGTCATTTTCTAGGGACCATAGGATCCAACACTCTTGCTGGTGTAGAATTTTAGTTGCCTTTATTTGTAGATCTATTTGCCTTGATTAGAAATAAGGTTTTGGCCCCGATTATTTTATGATCCCAAGAATTCTTAAGTAGACTTCCTTCTTTGATCTAGGGTTTGATTCTACAATGTAGATACTTTAAATTGCTTTGATATCCTTTAATTTTCTCTTTGATACCTTTCTCAAGATTCGATCCTTGAGTGTCCCTTGATAAGATGCCCTTCCTTGACTTTGACACCTTAGCTCTAATACCATGTTGAAAAATCTAGGGCATTAGCATTAGGTGATTTCTCTTTGATTAGTTACTTCTTGTGAATTATTTTTATTATTATTTAGAATCTTCTTCTTAATATATTCTTAGTGTTCTTATTCATCAAACAGTAACTAATGCATGAACATAAATATACAAGAGACACAGAACGTAGGCTATGATCTAGGCCCAAAAACCTCTCAGTCTTTGAGAGGAAAACCCGCACAATTTGTTCTTATAGGTATTCCAATTGGCGAATACCAAGACCAAGACCATTGAACTATTAGTCAATTCCGAGACCAAGACACTAGCTCTCTAACTAGCTTCTCCTTCCTCCTTTCGGTTCCTCTTACACATTGACATCATCTCCTTTTTGAGCATAATGTGTTAGCAATGAACTGCATACATACTTGAGATGGAACTGAACCATATCAATGTATTGTCACCAAATTGTCCTTATTGTCTGAACTTATTCACAGTGGAGATCTAAACTATATACTGGGACTAGCCCAAAACAAATCCTCGTTGTCCCTTACTTACTCCTCTACGTTTAGTTTGAACTATTCTTCTTTTTGTTGCCTAAATTTCAGAGCTTGATCAATGTCTAATGCGAAGATCCTTTACATATATTTATAGTGGTTTCCCCCTATAAATAAGTCAGCGTGTTTTTATGAATAGGTGTGTCTCCATATATTTAGCCGACATGAGATCTTTACTTCATCTTGAGGCTGACATGAGGAAGAGAGTTAGTGCTTGTCATTTGATGCTTCTATAGAATTATATATATTTGACACATGCCCAAGAAGGGCTTCTCCATACATGACATCACTCTTTGACTCTAATGATAAATCCTAAGGCTCTCAATGGGAGCCATCTAGATAGAAACTCTTTGTCATGAAAACCATGAAGAAAGGCATTATAAAAATGATTTTATTCTCTTATTTTCATCATTTCCAAAGATCATAATTACGTGTCATTATAAAGACCAAACCTAGTTACGCTTTACAACAAAAGGGACCAAAGAACTCCAAGAAAGCTCATGAAATGAGCTCTAGTTTTTGCAAGAAAAATATAAAATACCAAGGAAGGCTTTGAATTTGGTGTAAGCCAAAATTTTGGAGGGTTTTGTAGCAACTACAACTCTTGGCGACACATTGGTTTAACTCTACCTTCTCTATCTTGGTTAAATTCTTCTGTGCAGGGCCTTGGTTCTTTAAAGAGTATTGATTATTCGTGCATAATACTTTTTCCTTCCCACTTACCCCATGCATAGATATGGTCCCCTCTATACCTTCTCAGTTGAACACAACATAATATTTAGGATAATCACAATGTTTCGAGTTGGTAAGGGTAGTGTAGCTCACAAGCTTAAGATTTTCAAAGTGTAATTTTTCATCTCTTATGTGCTCTGCTACCAGTAGGCATGGAAAGAACCTTGGTGGAGTCACGCTGGAACACAAACCATTAGCAGAATTTTGAGGTCTAAAATGGGCCTCCTAAGGAAGTTATAAAATAATAGTGGAAATAATAAAATAATATTACATTACATCATCAAATTTTAGAGGGAAAAAAGAAAAAACTAGTTTTTCAACTCGTATTTTCAACTTATCTCCTTAAGGTTTTACTCAAACTTTGAGTGGGGGTACTCATTGGATTAAAAATTTAATTCCTCATCCAAGGAGTACCCATGTTTCATAATTTCTATGGACCCTGCTACATGAAAAATGAGAAATACATGAAAAATCATGATTGCTCAAAATTCCCTTAACGATTGCTCCACTGCCAGCGAGCTTAGATAGTTCCCCGACATAGTTGCATAGGAATCCTTTCTCTTAATTTTCATTTATTTATTTATTTAAAGAGAACTGTGCATTGGCACTTATTTATTTTGGAGTGGAAGAGGGATCCCGAATGATTAAGAGAAGAAGAGGATGTTCCTTCAGAGAAGCATATAGAGACCTATGATTTAGGTTTGCTCATTTAGATTCTCCCCTTCTCCATTTCTACTAGTTGGATAAGCTTGAGAACACCAAAGAAGAAAAAACTGAGTATAGCCATGAAGTTTCTGGACTAGACGTGGGTTCATGGTTGGACAAAAAATCTCCTTACGAATAGATCATATTTTCCATCGAAACTTCATCAGCCAAAAGATGTAACAAACACAAGGAAGATTTAAAAAAGGCTAGCCAAATGATGAAGTGTCACAAGACTCTTTATAGTTCAACCATACACATACTAAGAAGCCACAACATGTCGAGGCACAATACTTATTCACACGATGAAAACAAAAAGACACAAACAACAAGAAATAAAAACAAAATAAATAAAATGAAAGGAAAGACAACAAATAACAAGGGAACAAAATCAGAAGACAAAAAAAAGAAGCTAAACCAAAGAATAATGCAAGAGAAAGTACGATAATACAATAGAGACTGAAGAGAACAACACGGGATGAGTGCTAGAGAAGGAAACTAAGGTGCATCTAATCCTACTCCTAAACTAACAACTAGGAGGTCAGGGTCATGTATAATGGAATTTTTGGTGAATCCACCATATTTGTTCCTGGCCTGCATCCACAAAGATTTGAAAAATTAAAATAGATATAAAGTGATGTGCAACAAAAAATATAAAAACTTGAATAAATTGCACGAACATTTGAATATCATTCCTGTGGACAAAAAGATGTGTCAAAACCACTACTTTCAGCCAATCCACATTCTTACCTCTTTGACATAAAGCATAATCCGGCAAACCTGGGAGAAGTCTTACGAATGCACCTTCTTCTATGTCATCCTACTTAGAAAGCATGAAAAAGGATGAAACCTGTTTATTGCAATGGAGCTTTCCAAGTAAGATTGCTCCAACCATTCAATGGTTGGATCATAAAACACATGGTGATCCTCTTGAAAACCCCGAAATATTTGAAAATATTGGTTTTTAATTAGAATCACGAGATTATAATGAGAATCATGTGAGGGAAAATAGATCTGATCATATTTAGTAGTCATGTCGAGATGGCGATGACCAGACATAACCATTAGTATAGTTTGAAGTGCCTCAGTTGCTTAACAAAAGTTTGAATAGTAAGATGTTGAACGATGAATATCGAAGGATGTAAAAAAACTTTGATTGGATATACAAGTGGGAAAGTAATAACATGAATGCTAGTCATCAAAGATAGAATAGTGATCAGATGATCGAATTAAAGAATCAAATCCCCAACTTGTAATTAACAAAGGTAAATCAACTAAAATAGTTACATAAATGCTCCAGATAGTAGAATTCTCTTCCTCATGTAATGGGTGCAAAAAAACATTTTCCTGTGATTGGTTTCACACTGTACTACAATCGTAATCACCAAGAGAATTAAACGGGAATTCTAGTATAAAAAACACTTGAAACAAGTCAGGGAAAAGCAAGCGAAGAAGAATTTCATTCATCAAATAATCCATGCATTCAGTGATGTTCAAGAGGATTTCCGGTGTGATGAAGAAAAGGAATAGCATAAGAATATTTTCAAAAAGGATGAGGAGCTAATTGTTTTCAAAAGAGTGTGACAGGTATGACTCCTTCGGCCAAAGATAACCTTTAGGATAATAAAATTCGCAATTCGATGATTTTATGAGGGAGACACATCCCAAACCCAAGTTTGATACAAGAGACTTGCATGAAGATAAAAACATCTTGAATTCAATCATAAACCATATCTTGAAATTTCGAGAGATCATATTTGGAATGCCAAATATATCTTAAGAAATAACTTATATCAAGCGAAACAGTGTGGAAAGAAGAGTTTTGTGAAGAAAACCATATATGACTTAAGTCGAGGGTCTTACCAAATTTGTGGTATCCTAACATAACCATCAATGATAGTTGAAGTTCCTCAACTCCCTGGTAAATCCTGGAACTTTCCAAAATTGTAAAATTGCATCCTGAAGATTGAACTAGATCATGCACAATGTGAGGATAGTTGCTTTCACTGACCTTGATGAGATCACTATTAAATGGGTGTAAACCATCTCTGTCATTGACTTGATACATTTTTTCAACTTCAAGAACCAAATTACTCAATTTAAAAGATTCATATGTTCGCAAATCTGAAGATGTATGAAACGGGAAAATTCCATGAGCAATCTTTTTCGGAGAGATTCCTTCATGCAAGAGAAAAGATGATGAGGTATGGAAAGAGTACTCAATGATTTGATTTTTTTTCATTTTCATCATCAATCATCTCACCACCTTGTGTTAATTGATGAGTTAACTCATAGGATGAAGAACTTGAAGAGCATGGAGTATCTTTATTGCAAGTAGGTGCATCACCAATGGTAGAGTATAAGGGATTAAGAGGTGAAGAGAAAGTTTCGATATGGACATTTTCTTTGGCTGGATCAAATTCCAGATTTAATTTGGTCAGATCAAGATGTTCTAAAGGTTCCAAAAAATCAGATGATGTACTTGGGAATTTTTTATCTTAACCATCATCGTGGGAATGATTGTTTCCTAAGGCTATAGATTGATCGTAAAATTTGATTGCATTTGGTTCACTACTGATATTAGCATATTGATAATCATCTAAGAATGGAGGCACATCATCTTAACATAGAGGATATTAACAAAAATAAGAAATATTGAGAGCATCTTCACCTTCTTGCTCCTCTACCTGTGTAAAGTGATTTCCTTATACCTGATTGCAATTTGAGCTAGCGAGGAAAAAATCAAGAGAGTGTGAAAGACCAGTGGGTGGAGAAGGTTGATTGGGTGGGTCACAATAGAAAGAGTCAAGGCATGTAAATGATAGAGGATCGCAAAAATCCTAATAATATTGGAGGCTAGAGTTATGAATGATAACATCATGTTGTGGAATGGGGGAGTTAGTCTTCTCCGTGGGATTCATGAGCCATTCTAGGGTT
Source organism: Pinus taeda (assembly GCA_000404065.3). Classification (NCBI taxonomy): domain Eukaryota; kingdom Viridiplantae; phylum Streptophyta; class Pinopsida; order Pinales; family Pinaceae; genus Pinus; species Pinus taeda. The sequence goes on from APFE030754512.1 coordinate 46,112, forward strand.
TTCTCCATTGAATCTGAGTCATGAGAAACAAAAGAAGAATGAGAATATGGATTGGGAATTTTATTTGAATATTTTTTACCCTTTGTTAGCATCGCAGAGAGGCACCCCTATCGGAATTGGAAAAGGAGGAGGACAAAGAAAAAAAGGAACAGTAAATTCCTCCTCTGAAATTAGAGGTGTCTCATGATTCACAAGAGTTGGGGAAGCAAAAAAATCAAGGGTTTTAGGTCCACCGTGTAAAGAGATAGGAACCAAGCGCTCAAACTCTTGTTTCAAGAAATCTTGATTCATGTCTTCTTGAAAAGTTTCACAACAAAGGTGAAGGAATCTATCTGAAAAATCCTCAACCGATACATTAGGCATCATTCTTAAGAGATTTATTCTTTTACACACATTTTAGTAATTATACATGTTAAAGGCTTGATAGAGCTCCCTAAGGAACTGATAAAGGGAATGCATTGAGGCATGTGGCAAGGTATGGCACCATTGATTAACACAACCTTCAAGAGTGAGGAAGAAAGCACACAAACAAATTCGTCATCATTGATTTTATAAGCTTCACAAAATTTAAATGTGACATCTTACGGGTAATAGCCAAGCTATGTTATTTTTTTTTTTTACTTTCCTTGTTGAGTAAAGAAAAGAAAATCAGGGGAAAATCCATCTCATTTGGGATTAATATTGAAAATATATTTATATTTCTCTGTTTTATATAAATATATAGATTGAAATTAAAGAATGAATTCAGTTCGAGAAACACTGGAAACAAAATTTGACTCCAGGCAGTTAGGAGTGGTTAAACAGTTATACTCCTCCTTCCTAGAGCTAAAAGGAGATCTCAGAGGAAGGAAGGGGTTATAGTGGCTTTTGGAAGGGAAAACAAGGAATATAGTAATCGAAGGTGATGTTCGAAGATCGGAAACCAGTGGACAACCTGGTTAGGAAAATATTCAAAGGTTGAGAGATTGGATTGTGATCCTGAGGTCTACAGCTTGATTTTAAAAGAGAAACCACTTATCGTTGCTACTTGTTGTTTTGGAGTGGAAGATCAGGGGTAGAAGTAGACATTATTTCCCTTCTTATGGTTGGGTGAAAAAGGTTATACCATGTTGAATTCATAGAAACTACTACAAACGGATAAGTAATTTGATACTCCATGCTTGTTATTTATTTAAGAATATTTGATGCATTAAAATTGTAATGAGTAGGTATACTCTAAGTTACGTATTCCGGTGAATGAACTTGGAATTACTAAATGAATTTTGAGGATAGATGTTGTGACTAGTGGGGGCCATAATAAAGAAGGGTCTCAACCTTTTTTTTCTTTAAAAACAAATACAGATGAAAAAATGTTAGAGGGTTAGAAGATATCAGAAAATCATTAAGTTTAGAATAACATGAAAACAAGTAACCCCAACTAGAATGAAATCGGGGTTTGTTTTTAACAATGAAACTGAAGTATTTTGTGGGTAAAGGAAATTACATGAACTGGTAGGTGTTACTAACCCTCAGGTTGACATACCATCTTATACTGGAGAGGTTAGGACTGAGCTACTGCTATGACAACGACTATATCTAGTCCTCTCCATGGACATCTACAGGCACGATAAGGAAACTTTTAGTAAGTTAATAGTTAAATACCATAAAAAGAACTAACATTACACAAAGTTATTAACTGTACATTATCATAATTCCATTTCCTACACAGATGTTTAACTCTATACAATAATTTTCTAGAATCTAAAGAAAAGTAGGAGAAATGATAATCTGCAATAGACCAGAAACCCCATATCAATATATTACCAGAGGAAAAATTAACTACAAGAAACATTGGTAGTCTGTTTCAAATTTAGAGTCTGGGAACACAAACTTACAAAAACAAAATAGAGACATATCTATATGGATATTGGTCTTTACACTAGAGGAAAATATAACCCTTTAAGCCAAACAAATAAACATTGCCCAAGATGAGCCTTAAAAATAAGTTTAGGATAACCCATATCCAGACTCTAGGGTAAAATTACGTTTACAAAGTAAACGACGTGCCTACAAGACAACACATGTTCAGGATGTTGAAGGAGGAGAGCCTAAATTCGAAGCTTTGCTTGGACTAGCCTGCATAGCACCAAGCAAGGAAACAAATATAATTCTAGTGGCATATGGAAAATGATTGATCTGAAAATGCTGTGGTAAAATTATTAGAGAAGGGCTTACCATATTTCGGGGAACCACTTCCCTTGCAACCCTAGCCTTTCTCAACCACTGAATGAGTGCATGAATGTGGTATGTTGGAGCTGCGCAATCCACCTAAGGGTAAATGCCTGTAGAATAAATGAAAATTGGTAAATAGTTTAACAAATATATAATGTGGGTTGCGAATTCGCAAAAGATTGGACACCTACAACACAAGAAATATTGGGAGACAGTATAATGAAAACATAGGTACTCTAATAGCATAAAAATTTAACATGGATGGTGAGGCCATAAAAAAGAAAAATACCTTGTCATAAAGAACTCAATGAGTTGCATCTAGATGTTGAGTGGTCGGCAACACCAAAACCTTTGTAGATTGGGATGAAGAGAGAGCACGATAGCTAGAATTTTGGAACCAGCACATTGCACCATCACTTGGACGTGTTTGGTTGAACAATCATGCCAAGAGATGGAGGAATAACCCACTCCTTTGATCAACAGGTCACCAAGTTGCAAAACGGAAGCTAGGAGAGCACAAGCAACAAATGAGCAGACTGAAACCCCAAGGCATTGTTGTGCGAACCCTAACCAATCACTGATGAATATCCATTATTGGATCGATCCTGGAGGGATCCATGATCGTGATGACTCCAACTATCCTCAAAGATGTGACACAACTGTAATGCACAACAATCTCCATAACCTTTGAGTGATAGTTCAATGGTGGGGTTATGGGTAATGCATGTAATGGTGGGATACCCGGTGTATTAACCCTTCCTCCAAAGTATTAAAGCCAAAATTAAAAC
>APFE030754512.1:49130-79600 GCA_000404065.3 Pinus taeda
TATATAGATATATATATATATTCGTGTGTGTGTTATTATGATGAGCAGTATTGATACAATGTCTGAGTTAAAAAGGTAATAAATAGGTGTTATAAATGTTGTTTATTAGTTTTTAAATTGTATCCATAAGTTAATTAAGTAATACTGAGTTAAAACATGTTACAAGTGTATCAGGGCCATAGGTTCAAATTTTGTGGCCTTGGGCAAAAATGTTGTTAGTAATAAAAATGTTCAAATGCACAGAGAAAAGAGGGACGGTATGAGGAGATGATGAGGAACTACCCCACCTAACCCAGAGATGTGGGTTCAATTGGGGGAGAACATAACAAATGAGAATGTTGGGTTGTTGGATACTGTGCAACAACTACAAGCAGAAATGATGAATTTGTGTGTTGACAATGAGCGGTTGAGGTTAACACAAGAGAGAATCCTGAAAGGTCTCTCAGACTGATCAAACATAAGAGATCCTCAACCTAGTGCAGACAATGGAAAGATAGAGGAGAAAAAGCAACACCATCAAGGTCCCATGGAAATGGAGGAAACATGCCTGAACAATAATACTGAGGCAGAATCTGGGAATAATTATAGAGGTCGAGGAGGTAAGAGGCCAAGGATAGAGTTGCAGGTTGAATTAAAGAAGATAAAACCTCCATTATTCAATGGAGAAGTGGAAGAAGCAGCTAAGGTCTGGTTATTCATTATGAACCAATATTTCCAGATACATGATGATCTGAAATTTATCTAGGATAAAGAATTAAAGGTATTATAGACTCGTGCATGGATGTACCTACGTTACTTTACACAATGGACTAATAATATTGTGAAATAAATAGACATTGAAGCAATTAGAGAAAATATAACAGGAAAACATGTAAACATGACAATTTTAATAAGGAGTTCACCCAATGCTACTAGGCTACATCTCCTGGCCCAGCCTTAAGTGGTGGCCTCTTTATTACGTTTTCAAAGCAGAGTTGGTTTTTTTTTTTTTTTTACAATAGTGAGCTCAATTTGAGTCTCACTCAATAGATATAAATCTGTGGGACTGGACTTGGATCCCCCAAGTCTCTAGAGTACACAAACTCTCCTTATTGAAACTTGACCTCTATTTATCACAGTAGTATGAGCCCAATCTGAGACTCATACATGACAAGCATGTACAGAGGAGTTCGCTTGAACCTCTCAAACCTTCTCTTGAGTACACAGACTCTTTGACTCTCTCTGGCTCTATTTGGCTTGATGTTGCCTTCAGGTCATATCAGCTTCTTCTCTCTATTATCTACTCTTAGCTTTCTTAACTTGCTTTTCTAATTGCCTCTCCCTTGTTTCTTCCAGTTCGTGGCTTTAAAGCCAATCTACTTTTTGACTACTCGTTTTCGCTTCCTGGATTTCTGGTTTTCCTGCCTCTGTCCATTTGAATTCCTCTATTTTGCGTCATCATCATTGCGTAATGCCTTATAGGGAGGTGGCCACCTATTTCATAACTAATTGAGTTTCACTTCTCTTAGGAATGTTTGAACTATCGTTATTTCTGTTTAACTCCTAGAATGCCCGCGAACATGATTCCTTTGCCAACTCATCGTTCATGCCAGACTTCAAACCTTTATACAACTCAGCCTGTTTAGCCTGTTGAATTCAGTCATCCATCGAATTGCATTTCAGCCATTGATCTGGGGCCTCTAGATCCTACGATCTCCGTCCATATTGGGCGGGTAAGTAGCATGACGTTTACCTGTCCGATGTGAGCTGGTTTCTCTCTCTTCTGCCAAATGCGTGGCACCCAATGTGTAGAATCGGGCGAGACTCGGTCGAAATCGCTTCCCGCTCGAAGCCCTTTTGATATCCTATTGGTTTTTGTGTGGGACCCACCTCTGATGGGATCGGCGAATTTCATACGGTTTTATGACTTTTTGGGTCTGGGTCGCTCGGGGCTTTTTCTTCTCTGAGGGTTTGCCTGGCGATATGCGAATAGTGACTTGCCATTTCCATCAGATCGAATATCAGAAACCTCCCCTAAGCAAGGAAACAAATATAATTCTAGTGGTATATGGAAAATGATTGATCTGAAAATGTTGTGGTAAAATTATTAGAGAAGGGCTTACCATATTTCGGGGAACCACTTCCCTTGCAACCCTAGCCTTTCTCAACCACTGAATGAGTGCATGAATGCGGTATGTTGGAGCCGCACAATCCACCTAAGGGTAAATTCCTGTAGAATAAATGAAAATTGGTAAACAGTTTAACAAATATATAATGTGGTTTCCGAATTCGCAAAAGATTGGACACCTACAACACAAGCAATATTGGGAGACAGTGTAATGTAAACATAGGTACTCTAATAGCATAAAACTTTAACATGGATGGTGAGGCCATAAAAAAAAAAAATACCTTGTCATAAAGAACTCAATGAGTTGCATCTAGATGCTAAGTGGTTAGCAGCACCAAAACCTTTGTAGATTGGGATGAAGAGAGAGCATGATAGCTAGAATTTTGGGACCAGCACACTGCACCATCACTTGGATGTGTTTGGTTGAAAAATCATGCCAAGAGATGGAGGAATACCCCACTCCTTGGATCAATAGGTCACCAAGTTGCAAAATGGAAGCTAGGAGAGCACAAGCAACAAATGAGCAGACTGAAACCCCAAGGCATTTCCATGTGAACCCTAACCAATCACTGATGAATATCCACTATTGGATCGATCCTGGAGGGATCCATGATCGTGATGACTCCAACTATCCTCAAAGATGTGACACAACTGTAATGCACAACAATCTCCAGAACCTTTGAGTGATAGTTCAATGGTGGTGTTATGGGTAATGCATGTAATGGTGGGATACCCGGTGTATTAACCCTTCCTCCAAAGTATTAAAGCCAAAATTAAAACCATATACATGTTGTCCTTTCAATATATATATATATCTATATCTATATATATCTATATCATATATATCTATAATATATATATAGATATATATATATATTCGTGTGTGTGTTATTATGATGAGCAGTATTGATACAATGTCTGAGTTAAAAAGGTAATAAATAGGTGTTATAAATGTTGTTTATTAGTTTTTAAATTGTATCCATAAGTTAATTAAGTAATACTGAGTTAAAACATGTTACAAATGTATCAGGGCCATAGGTTCAAATTTTGTGGCCTTGGGCAAAAATGTTGTTAGTAACAAAAATGTTCAAATGCACAGAGAAAAAAGGAACGGTATGAGGAGATGATGAGGAACTACCCCACCTAACCCAGAGATGTGGGTTCAATTGGGGGAGAACATAACAAAAGAGAATGTTGGGTTGTTGGATACTGTGCAATAGCTACAGGCAGAAATGATGAATTTGTGTGTTGACAATGAGCGGTTGAGGTTAACACAAGAGAGAATCCTGAAAGGTCTCTCAGACTGATCAAACATAAGAGATCCTCAACCTAGTGCAGACAATGGAAAGATAGAGGAGAAAAAGCAACACCATCAAGGTCCCATGGAAACAGAGGAAACATGGCTGAACAATAATACTGAGGCAAAATCTGGGAATAATTATAGAGGTCGAGGAGGTAAGAGGCCAAGGATAGAGTTGCAGGTTGAATTAAAGAAGATAAAACCTCCATTATTCAATGGAGAAGTGGAAGAAGCAGCTAAGGTCTGGTTATTCATTATGAACCAATATTTCCAGATATATGATGATCTAGAATTTATCCAGGATAAAGAATTAAAGGTATTATAGACTCGTGCATGGATGTACCTATGTTACTTTACACAATGGACCAATAAGATTGTGAAATAAATAGACATTGAAGCAATTAGAGAAAACATAACAGGAAAACATGTAAACATGAAAATTTTAATAACGAGTTCACCCAATGCTACTAGGCTACATCTCCTGGTCCAGCCTTAAGTGGTGGCCTCTTTATTACGTTTTCAAAGCAGAGTTGGGTTTTTTTTTCTTTTTTTTTTTGAGTCTCACTCAACAGATATAAATCAGTAGGACTATACTTGGATCCCCCAAGTCTCTGGAGTACACAAACTCTCCTTATTGAAACTTGACCTCTATTTATCACAGTAGTATGAGCCCATTCTGAGACTCATACATTACAAGCATGTACAGAGGAGTTCGCTTGAACCTCTCAAACCTTCTCTGGAGTACACAGACTCTTTGACTCTCTCTGGCTCTATTTGGCTTGATGCTTCCTTCCGGTCATATCGGCTTCTTCCCTCTTTTCTCTACTCTTATCTTTCTTAACTTACTTTTCTAATTACCTCTCCCTTGTTTCTTCCAGTTCGTGGCTTTAAAGCCAATCTACTTTTTGACTACTCGTTTTCGCTTCCCGGATTTCTGGTTTTCCTGCCTCTGTCCATTTGAATTCCTCTATTTTGCATCATCATCATTGTGTAATGCCTTATAGGGAGGTGGCCACCTGTTTCATAACTAACTGAGTGTCAGTTCTCTTGGGAATGTTTGAACTACCGTTATTTCCGTTTAACTCCCAGAATGCCCGCGAACATGATTCCTTTGCCAACTCATCGTTCATGCCAGACTTCAAACCTTTATACAACCCAGCCTGTTTAGCCTGTTTAATTCAGTAATCCATTGAATTGCATTTCTGCCATCGATCTGGGGCCTCTAGATCCTATGATCTCTGTCCATATTGGGCGGGTAAGTAGCATGATGTTTACCCGTCCGATGTGAGTTGTTTTCTCTCTCTTCTGCCAAATGTGTGGCACCCAATGTGTGGAATCGGGCGAGACTCGGTCGAAATCGCTTACCGCTCGAAGCCCTTCTAATATCCTATTGGTTTTTGTGTGGGACCCACCTCTGATGGGATCGGCGAATTTCATATGGTTTTATGACTTTTCGGGTCTGGGTCGCTCGGGGATTTTTCTTCTCTGAGGGTTTGCCTAGCGATATGCGAATAGTGACTTACCATTTCCATCAGATCGAATATCAGAAACCTCCCCCATTTTTCAAAAAGACTTCTCATTTTTCTATTTCATGGTAATGCGCGTTACCATGGGCCAATGGTTTGCACGCTTGACTGAGGGTCCTCGTTGGTCGGCGCTGCTCACAATTACAACTGTTCGAGGATATTTCAAATAAGCTCAACCTTTGTAAGAATTTGAAACTTTGGCATGAATTTTATAGAGTTATGAAAACTTAGATAGTTCTTTAGGATCCAATTAAGATCATATGAGTACGATAGTCATTTAAGGGTTTCACTGGTTGTTTAGCAGTTGTGTGGTAAAACCACTCTTTGGTGGGAGGAAATTAAAATAGTTCGGAATGTGGATGAACAAGGGGTAACTTCGGATACCTTTCAGAGATATTTTAAGGATAAATACTTGACTGAAAGATTCTACAATGAGAAAGAAAAGGAATTTCATGACTTGCGGTTGGGACAACAGTCCATGGATGAGTTTATAGCGAAATTTACATCCTTATTGCACTAGATTCCATATATACGGGAAGAGAAGGTGAAAGTACAACACTTTCTAAGTAGTTTACCAGCTCATATGAAAGAGTGGATAGAGTTTGATAATCCTAAAACAATGGACGAAACGATTCGAAATGCTTGTATCTGTTATCAACAAATGTGGCAGATGAGTGATGGAAATAAGAACTAGATGGGAAGAAAGGGACAAAAGGTATTTGAAAATAATTACATGGGGGAAAGACCAAGGGGAATGAATCTAGTGCCCAGGAAGTTGGGAGGTGGAAGATTTGGAAGGTATCAATAGCAAAACGGAAGGAAAAACCATAGAAACCTTCTAACAAGTTGGAGCTCCGGCAACCACCAAAACCACACCTGTAGTGCTGGGGTTGTGGGCAACCCCACTATTACAAGAATTGTCGTCACTGCGCCAAAAAAGGAATTACAACAAGCATCCAAGAGGCTTCCATGGTTGGTAATGTGGCCAAAAGCATACCCAAAATCAATGTGGCCCTAGAGGATCATAAGGTGGAATATCAGTTCACTATGGTAGAATTCAAAGGTAAGATGGATAACCAGAATGTATCTATTTTGATTAACCCTAGAGCACGTCTTAGTTATGATAGTCCTCAAATAGTTGAAAAATGTTAGTTGTCCAGTATGAAATTTAAAAGTTCATGGCTGGTACAACTAGCCACAGGGGTATGGCATAGAGTAACAACCAAGGTAGAGAATTTCCCTGTAGAAATTGTAGAGCATCCCATAAAGGTAAATCTGAATATATTGCCTTTACATTCTTATGATGTTTTAATTGGAATGGACCAGATGGAAAAGCACTAGTCATTAGTAAATTGTAAGGACAAAACCATCAACTTCCTCACCGAGGAAGGAAACAAACAAGAAATACAAGGCATCAAGAGGAATATTACATTGCGATAAATTTCTGCTAATCATTGAAAGAAGTTTTCCCAGAAGGGTTGTCTAATATACACAATACAGGTTGGATATACCGATTTGAAGGATAAATTGGTAGCTTTAGAAGATATACCAGTAGTTCAAGAGTTTATCGATGTATTTCTAGAGAACATACGAGGGTTACCTCCAAAGAGAAGTATTGATTTCACCATAGAGCTTATTCGTAGAGTTGCCCTAGTGTCAAAAACACCTTAATGTATGAGCATCCCTGAGTTAACATAACTCAAAATGAAGCTACAAGAATTACTGGATAAGGGATACATTTGACCAAGTGTGTCATCTTGGGGAGTGTTCGTATTGTTTGTTAAGAAAAAATATGGAATGCTGAGACTTTGTATTGAGTATAGACAATTAAACAAGTTTACCATTAAAAACAAATACTCATTACCCTGAATAGGTGACTTGTTTGACCAAGTCAAGGGCACCACAGTGTTCTCTAAAATTGATTTGCGATGAAGGTATCACCAAATTCACATCAAGGATGAGGATGTGTGTAAAACAATGTTTAGAATGCATTATGGCCACTACGAGTTTATTGTATTACCATTTGGGTTTACTAACGCCCCAACAACCTTTATGACTTTGATGAATGGGATTTTTCATCCCTACTTAGATAATTTTGTCCTAATATTTATTGAAGGTATCCTGATTTATTCCAAGAATCCCGCAGAACATAAAGAGCATTTGAAAATAGTTCTTCACACTTTAAGAGAGAACCAACTCTATGCCAAATTCAACAAATGTGATTTTTTTAAGGAACAAATAAAATACTTGGGGCACGTGATATCCTCTGAGGGTATTGTGGTGGACCCTGAAAAGATAAAAACCATTTTAAATTGGCCTGTTCCTAAAAAAATCACTGACACTTGGTCCTTTATGGGTTTGGCAGGCTACCATTGCTGATTTATTGAAGGGTTATCTAGAATCACGTACCCCATGATGTCCTTGCGAAAAAAGGGGAAATCTTTTAAGTGGCCAGCAGAATGTCAACTTAGTTTCAAGGAATTAAAAATATTGTTAACATATGGCCCCATTCTTAAGTCAGTTGATCCCGAGAAGGTCTTCATCATTTTCATGGTTTCTTACGAGTAGGGAGTTGGAGGAGTTTTGATGTAGGACATTAAGGTGGTGGCTTACAAGTCAATAAAGATCAAGAAGCATGAACAGTGATATTCAATTTATGACTTAGATCTTACTGCAGTAATATATACCTTGAAGGTATGGTTTCATTATTTATTAGGGAAGAAATTTGTGCTTATGACTGACCATAGCAGTTTAACCAATTTCTTTAAACAACCCAATTTAAATTCATGCCAAGCTCAGTGGACAACATTTCTGAGCAAGTTTGATTTTGATATAAAGCACCTTAAAGGAAAGGAAAATCGAGTAGCGGATGCTTTAAGAAGGATGGTTCAACGTGTATACGAAATTTGATATCAACATGTGGAGTTTGATGTATTGGACAAGCTCAAGGAGGCCACTCTTAAGGACCCTGAATATAATTTTTTATGGCAGCAAACTAAACTCAGGGGAATCAATGGAGTATAGTATTGATGATCGGGGATTGTTCAACATTAGAGGAAGAGTGTATGTCGCAAATTAGCTGATTTTCAAACAAATGTTGCTAGATGAATTTCACCGCATTGCTTATGTAGCACATCCAGGTTATCAGAAGTTGTTCTCTGCAATAAAAAAGGGGTGATTTTAGCCTGGAATGAGGAAGGATATCATGTTATATTTGGCTAAGTGTTTGGAATGCCAGTAGGTTAAAGCTGAGCATCAACACCCTGCTGGATTACTTCAACTGCTTCCTATACCTGAGTGGAAGTGGGAAATGATTAGATTATATTTTATTACTGGACTTCCATGAACAAGGAAACACCATGATTCCATCATGGTGGTAGTATATAAGTTGAGCAAAGTTTCTCATTTCATTCCTATTAAATCCACATACAAGGCTGTAGAAATTGCAAACATCTTCATGAGGGAAATCTTTCGATTGCATGGTATGCCAAAAGTGGTGATATCAGACAGAGATGTAAAATTTACATCTACATTATGGAAGGCTCTCTTTATAGGACTAGGTACATAGATCCAATTTAGTACTGCCTACCATTCGCAAATGGATGGGAAAATAGAGTAGGTTAATCAAGTGATGGAGGATATGTTGTGTATGTATGTGATGCAACAACCAAACAAATGGGAGGAATACCTCCACTTGGTTGAATCTTCTTATAATAATAAATACCATGAATCATTGAAGATGAGCCCCTATGAGGTATTGTACGAAGGAAGGTGCAAGATTCCTACCGGATGGCACAACCCAGAAGATAAAATGATCCTAGGACCCAAAGTGTTAGTTGAAATGGAGCAAGAGGTGAAGAAAGTTCGATAGAACTTAAAAGTGGCTCATGACAGACAAAATATTTATGCATATAAGCAAAGTTTCAAAGAATAGCAAGTCGGGGATCATATGTATTTCTGGGTAAAACCCAAGAGAAGTACCTTGCAGTGGGGAACCTGTACCAAATTGGCACCCCACTAATATGGACCCTTCCAAGTTTTGGGGAGGGTAGGACCAGTTGCTTATCATCTTGCTCTTCCTCATCACATAAAAATGCATAATGTATTTCATGTACCCTTATTAAAAAAACATGTGTATGACCCCAGACATGTTATCAATTGGTAAGAGGTGCATGTAAGTATGTATAGATTTGATATTTATCTTACCTCAGCTAAAGAAAGTAACTGATGACCGTAATGGTGTGTGGTAGGTTGAACCGGATAAGGAATTCTTGGTATAACCTTTGCGTATTCTTGATCAAAGAGAAACAACATTGCGGAAGTAAGTTATCGCCCAAGCTAAAGTGTAGTGGAATCACTTTAGCCCAGAGGAAGCTACTTGGGAAGATGAAAGTCTCCTAAGACAAGATTATCCTTCTATGTTTCATGAGTTACAATAAACACAATGGATGGTGTTATGGTTAATGGGTGAAGATGTGACATCTTCTGGGTAATATGCAAACTATGTTATTAATTTTTATACTTTCCTTGTTGAGTAAAGAGAAACTCAGGAAAAACTCCATGTCATTTGGGATTAAGATTTAAATGATATTTTATTATTTCTTTCTTTTTATATATAATATATAATAAATATATATATTGAAATTCAAGAATGAATTTAGTTTTGAAAACACTGGAAACAAACTTTGACTCTAGGAAGATAGGAGCAGTTAAACAATTATACTCCTCCTTCTTAGAGTTAACAGGAGATCTCAGAGGAAGGGAGGGGGTTCAATGGATTTTGGGAGGGAAAAGAAGGAATAGAGTAATTGAAGGTGATGTCCGAAGCTAGGAAAATAGTGGACAACTTGGTTACAAAAAGAATCAGAGGTTGAGACTAGATTGTCATCCTGAGGTCTGCAACTTGATTTTAAAAGAGAAACCACTGAGCACTGCTGCCTGTTGTTCTAGAGTGGAAGCTCAAGGGTAGAAGTGAATATTATTTCCCTTCTTATGGTTGGATGGAAAAGGTTATATATATATATATATATTACTAATAGAACAGACAGAGGAAAAACCGTTAGAAGGTTAGAAGATATTAGAAAATCATTAAGTTTAAAATAGCTTGAAAACAAGTAATCCCAACTAGAATGAAACTAGGGTTTGATTTTAACAATGAAACTGAAGTATTATGTGGGTAAAGGAAATTTCATGAATCAGTAGGTGCTACTAACCCTCAGGTCAACATACCAGCTTGTATTGGATAGGTTAGGATTGAGGTACCGCCATGGAAGTGGCTCCCTCCAATCATCTCCTTGGACATGTATAGGCACGATAAGGAAAATTTTAGTAAGTTAATAGTTAAATACCAGAGAAAGAAGTAACATTACACAAATCTATTAACTATACATTCTCATAATTCCATTTCCTACACAAATGTTTATCTCTGTACAATAATTTTCTAGAATCTAAAGAAAAACAGGAGAAACGATAATCTACAATAGAACATAAACCCCATCTCAATATATTACCATGGGAAAAATTAACTACAAGAAACATGGGTAGCCTGTTTCAAATTTAGAGTCCGTGAACTCAAAATTACAAAAAAAAACATAGACAAATCTATATGCATATCGGTCTTTACACCAAAGGAAAATATAACCCTTTGCGCTAAACAAATAAACATAGTCCAAGCCAAACCATAAAAATAATTTTATAATAACCCATATCTAGACCCTAGGCTAAAATTACATTTACAATGTAAACGATGTGCTTACAAGGCAACACCTGTGTAGGGTATCGAAGGAGGAGAACCCCGAATTTGGAACCCCACTTGGACCAGCTTGCACAACACCAAGAAAGGAAATAAATATAAGTCTAGTGGCATATTGAAAATGTTTGATCTAAAAATGATGTGGGAAAATTATTAGAGAAGACCTTACCAGATTTCAGGGAACTCCTTCCCTTTCAACCCTAGTATTTCTCCACTGTTGAATGAGTGCATGAACGTGGTATGTTAGAGACAAGAAATCCATCAAAGGGTAAATGCCTGTAGAATGAATGAAAATTGGTAAATAGTTTAACAAATATATAATTTGGGCTACGAATTCACAAAATATTGGACACCTGCAATGCAGACAAGATTGGGAGACAACGTAATGAAAACAGAGGTACTCTAAGGGTAGAAAACTCCAAAATTGATGGTGAGGCCATAAAAAAAAGGTTTACCTTGTCATAAAGAGCTCAGCAAGTTGCATCCGGATGCTGAGTGGTCGGAAACACTAGAACCTTTGCAGACAGAGATGAAGAGAGTGTGTGACAGCTAGAATTTTGGAACCACCACACTGCACCATCACCTAGATGTATTTGGTTGAACAATCGTGCCAAGAGACAAAGGAATAACCCACTCCTTGGATCAATAAGTCACCAAGTTGTAGAGTGGAAGTTGGGAGAGCATAGGAAACAAATGAGCAGACTGAAACCCCAAGGCATTGTCGCCCAAACCCTAACCAATCACCGATGGATCTCCACTGTCAGATTGAGCCTGGAGGGATCCACGTTCATGATGACTCTAGCTATCCTTAGAGATGCAACACAACTGTAACCCACAACAACCTCCAGAACCTTCGAGCGATAGGTCTATGGTGGGGTTAAGTGTAATGCATGTAATGGTGGGATAACTGGTGTATTAACCCTTCATCCAAAGTATTAAACCCAAAATTGAAAACCATATATGTGTTGTATTATAATACTACCATGTCATTTCAATATATATAGATATAGATATATCTATTTTTTTTTCCCGTAGAAAAAGTCATAATTTCTATTGATTCTGAAGAAATTACATTCTGTAGATGCCTAGGCATTCATCATGAGGCTAATAGCCTACCCATTATGGTTGTAATGCTGTTCTTATGACAGTTGCAGCCATGTACAAAAAGAGAGCTCAAAAAAGATATGGCAAAAATTTTTCCCTCTTTGGCCTCCACACAGGGAGTTCAAGGGATCGTCAAGAAGTATTCATGAAGTACATTAAAAAAAATACAATTTTCAGAGCTTTGCTCCATGCAGGGAGCTAATCTGTAACCATACAAAAAATTTACAACCACCCGTGGGTCGGATATGCGACTGTCTCATATTACAAGAGTTTGAAAAGCAGAAAGAAAATAACAGTATATATAACCAGCGGCCCTCGATATGAACCGTTGTGCCAAAAAGAGTCCATGAGAAAGTAGAAAAAAAAATGCAGATGTATTATATCTCCTGGTGATCGAGAGGCTCAAAGGCGATTGAAAATTGATAAAGGGAAAAATTGGAGAAACACCAGGGGAGTATGATTTGGGCATGAGCCATTTTAGATAAGAGATTCAAACCATATGCAATGGTCTTAGTTTGTCATCTTTCCCTCCTTCTAGCACCATTTGTTGATGGTTCTGGAAATCCATCAACCAAGGGGTCTCCTCGATGTGAAGTCCAAATTATATCTCACACCATTTGGTGCAGGAGTCCCATCTAGAATATCAGCTCGGTTTCCATATATCTCAAAGATATGCCTTCGATTTAACTATTAGCATGGGAGATGGATGTAATGGTGCCTTCGAAAATAAAGGGAGGTGTGCCTGATAAGCTTGCAGTTGTGACTGTGTCAAGGTTATTCTACTACAAAAGGGGGATAAAATTGAGCCTCTAAGTGAGAGGTAGTAGTATCACCTAGTAAGAGACACACATGAACCAGAAAGATCCATCCAATTTCTAGCGGAATAGTCCACATCAGATGTGACAGTCTTTACAACCAATAAATAGGGAAAGATCTGTCTAATATCTCGTAGAATAGTCCATAAGGATGGGAATGCAATAACAACCATTATAGAACATTCTCAATAAGGTAAGCACTAGAACAATTGAAATAATTCAATTATCTTAGCATATGTGAAAGAAAACATGAAATACAAACATTCGCAGAATAGTCTTACAAACATTCATAGTCCATGCATGAAGAACTTGTTTCCCTTGAAGTCTTCTGTTATTAAGTAAAAGTTCCAAGACGCATGTTTATAATGTACATCATTAGCCCCAATAGTGGTACATTGGAGCCAATCCTTGCACCTCAAAGAACTAGTTGATCTATGTAATGCCTTACGGGAGCCAAAGTGAAAAGTCTCATGCTCATACAATGAGGATGTAGATATAACCAAGGGGTGATGATTCCCCCTTAGGACTCTTTGACTACCCTCATGACTTTTCAACTTCCTATAGATTTTGAACTTACATGACTCTTGATATTCATGTGTGTCCCTTGGAATTCCACTTTACAATACATTTTCAATATAATACATATGATCCACAATGATGATGTCGCATATGATGACTCGTGACACAACTTGACATGACACTGCTGACATGGACTGCTTGATGATGTGGCAATGTCAAGTCATTGTTGTTGTTGTGTATTTGATGCCTTCTTGAGAACACTTTGTCTTCCATATCCTCATGGCTCAATTATGGGAGTCCTTGATGATCATAAGTCTTAAGTTGTGATCACTAGTTAGTGTCCCTTTTCTTTACCTTTAAAGATGAGCTTGAATGTTCCAGCCACAAATATGTCTTTCTGCATGCTCTCCTTCTGCATCTCCTTCTTCATCATCCTATCATGGTGTAAGAGAGTACATGTCTCTACAAATCACTCATGACGAGATGACATCAGTCTAAAAACTCTAGGCCTAAGATAGAGCATTTGGATTCATGAACTGGGTCGTGACTGGGTGGAAGGTTAGGAGAGAATACCTAGGGACTACACGATTGAAAAGTTCAAGCAACCAAGGGTCAGGATTCATAACTAAAATTGTGCAGTGTGCAACTTAGGCATGACTGAGGGAAAAATTTGCGCATTTCCCACTAAGGGAAAAAATTCCACAATACCCACTAAGGGAAAACATTATGTGGTGCCAACTAAGGGAAAAAATTAGGCAGTTCCAACTGAGGGATATTTTTTTGTAATCCCCTATGAGGGAAAATTTGTGCAGTCCCTATTGAGGGAAAAATTTGCACAATTCAAGCAGGCAGTGGAGGCTGCGAGATGGGGCCCTAGGAGGAGAAACTATGCAGTTTTAGGAGGCAAGGGGGACTTGGAAACTTCACAGTTTTGGAGCTTAGGGGGAGGGCTTTGGCTCTGAGACTACATAATACACAGCTCAAGGGGGCTTGAAGGACATAACTGTGTAGTTTTTGGAGGCATTGGGGTCCGGCTGAGGGAAAGGACATTGTGAGAAGCATTTTCACAGTTTTGGATTCAAAGGGAGGATGAGTTTCTATGCATTTCTCATTTATAGTAGATAAGAGAAAATATTGAGGGTTGAAGACGCAAAGTGCGTAGTTCAAGGGAGGTTGGGAGACACAATTGCATAATTTTGAGGGTCAAGATTGGGAGCTGGGTTGAGGAATTGCACAGAACGAAAAACCTGGAGGTCATGGATTGTGCATTGCACAGTTCTAAGAATCAAGTTCATAACTTATAGGGTTGATACTATGCAGTGCATAGTTCAGTCGGGCCCCGGTGAAGCTAAGTTGATCAGTCAAGAAGATTTTATGGAAATGGCTAAGTGTGGGATGGGTGATGAAGAGATGAACCTTGACTGTGATCACACACTTAGCATACTTTGACAAAAGGACAATATAGATCATCGAAACACATAAACAAATCATTTCCCTCTATCTTACTGCCTCATGACAAGATACAACAAGTGCGGCACTTAGGATAGGTTTTAGAATAACCGTGATGACACTTGTGTGACAGTGTTCAAGACTTTCTGTATGGATGTGAAAGATTTTTACATGGTTGGCTCAAATTGTATACACAAATACCGACCTTTGAAACCATTAGAAAAGGCTTGAAAATACGATAATCAGCCCAACATGCAAAAGGGACGAAAGCACTACAAGAAATATTATGAAATGAGCTCTAGTGTTTGCAACACCAATATACAATACCAAGGAAGGCTTCGAAATTGAGTGTAAGCCAAAATTTTGGAGGGTGTTGCAACAATTACAACATATTTATGTGTCTTGATGATGATATATATGTAATACATGTCAATCTAGGATTTGATTAACTATGCAATCTACTATATGATTTTTCTCTTTTGGTATATGTGAAAATGTGATATGATCAAAACCATAAGCTAACCTTTGTACATGCAGGTATGTACAAAAGAGGAAAGGGACGCATAATTCGAAGGTTCTATTCAACTGTGGTACAACAAGTTGGGAATCAAGGAACACATATATGTGACTAATACCTAAATGGGAAGAATAGACCAAAAGGCCTATGACGACATCATATTCAACTTGATTGTTAGTAGCTAGAATGATACATATCCCATTTTGGAGGAAGGGTGTCAGGTGATGAGAGTATATGGCCCATGCTACTGTAGCAAGGTTTTACCATTGAGAGGCACCATGAATAAACCTTTGATGATAGGCAAGTGAATGATCCATCTACGACACATGATGAGAGAGTGATTTTAGTATACATTTTTTATTAGGTGATCATCATTAAAATAAGTCATGGTGAATAGATTTACATTATATGGTTCAATTGAATGTTATGGATATAATGTTTTGAGGTAGATCCCATTTACAATATTTTTGAGGCAAGCCCCATTGGGCTCTACTAACATGTATGCCCCCTTGAGGAGATAATGTTTAACAATGTAAGGTCCCTTCCATAATGTTTCGAACTTCCCCAGTCCTAAAGCTTTGTTGGCAACATCATAGCGAAGTACTGAGTCCCATTCAGTAAATGATCGAGGGGTGAAATTATGATCAAAGGAGGCATTAGTCCTCTTTTTATGGGCTTCGTTGTGTTGGAATGGTTCCCTTCAACTCTCGTCGACATGTTCCAACTTTAGAAACAGGTCTTTCGGATTAATCACATTGTTAGGATTTGGTCGATGTTTCGAACCAACTAATGTGGTTCATCCTCAGGACAAGGTGAGAAATCCATTGATTAGAAGGAATAGATAGTAAGGATGCAACATTGCCCAAAGATAGCCGTTAAAAATTATCTGTTGGTGAATTAGTTAATAGGTAAAGAAATTAATTATTTTGGGATTAGAGGTAAGGAAAAATATTCTATATTTAGTTAAAAGTAACAGTTAAATAAAAATAGTAATTCAATATTATCGATTGATGTAAAAATCATCTTGTTTGTTATGGGTTGACTTATTCATATTAGAAAACTAGCTGTTAGGGAAACATATTTAATCCAAAATAAATCATTAATTATTAATAACATTATTTTTGATTATTTAATAATAATATCATGTTTATATTATCTAATAGAGGGGCACTTAAATCCCTCAAAAAGGATCCAAGGTAGATTAAAACAAATCAGAGTCAAAGGAAAATTGGGATTTTTTTTAATGTGATGAAAACATATTAAAAAATTATTAATAAATAATAAATAGTTAGAAAATAAAGAACAGTAAAATAGAATTTTTTTTTTTAATAATAATAAAAATATAGTAGGGATCAAGACAGGAACTATTAAAAAATAATAATAATAATAATTAATAAACTAAATAAATAAATAGATAGAAAATAAAAGAATAAAAATAGAAAAGAATTGATAATTAATAAAATAAAAAATAGGGGATCAAGGTAGAAACTAAAAATAAATTAAAAGATAAAAATTATATATATATAGGGGA
The DNA here is from genome assembly GCA_000404065.3 of Pinus taeda. Lineage (NCBI taxonomy): Eukaryota > Viridiplantae > Streptophyta > Pinopsida > Pinales > Pinaceae > Pinus > Pinus taeda. The sequence goes on from APFE030754512.1 coordinate 65,751, forward strand.
ACCAGGTAGAAACAGAAGAAAAAAACCAAAAAGAAAAGAAGAGGAGAAACATAATGATGAGTTAAGATGAGAGAGTTGGAATCTAGCTCTTACTCAATTTCCAACCATCATCCATATTAAGATTTATGGCGTGCCTTTCGATCTCAATTGCCTCCCTAAGCTTCCTGTGGTGGAAATGATCCATCTTAGCGATAACTTTGGATTCTTCAATGTAGAGATGGTGCTTCGATTTTTCTACATGGTAAGCTAAGGCTGATGAGTGGGAGCGATTGTGTCTCATGGCTGTTGTATGCTCATTGATCCTCTATTTAATAGATCTACTTGTTCCTCCAATGTAGGGGATACCACAGGAGCAAGGAACAAGGTAGACCCTTTCGAGTCCTTAGGTTCAATAGGGTATTTAACAAATCTAAGAGAATTTCTAATGGTATTGAGAGGATTGAATGAAGAAGATACATTAATATTCTTGAGGATATGGGCAATCCTATCTGTGGTTCCTTGGATATATAGAATATGAACCTTAGAGATGGGATCATCACGAGCAGGTTTAACTCTAGGCACTTTTCATGCCTTATGAAAGGCCTTGAGGCTTTGAGATCTATTATACCCATTATTTTTGAAAACTTCAAAAAGATGGGATTTCTCCTATTTGAGGTAGCTATCATCATAGATTCTTATAGCATTGGTAGAAAGAGTGCTAAGAACCTCGAATTTCTGAGTCGGGAAGTGATGAGAACTGGCATGGAGATACTATTTTGTGTGAGTCTTCTCCTAAAAGACTTGGTGACAAATGGAACCATAATAAATCCTCGAAAGGATAATGTCAAGAAAGGGAAGGCGACCATCCACATCAACTTCCATCGTGAACTTGATGGAGTCATATAGAGAATTAAGGTGGTTGAGAAATAGGTCGAGTTTCTCCCGACCATGAGGCCAAATGACACAGGTATCATCAACAAACCTCTTCCATTTTTAGGATGAAATTAAGTAGTGGCTAAGGCCCTAGTCTCAAAATATTCCATAAACAAGTTAGTGACGATCAGGGAAAGAGGGGAGCCCATCGCCACACCGCAAGTTTTCTCATAAAACTCACCTTGGAAACTAAAGAAAGTTGAGGTGAGGTAGAGGCCAACAACCTTGGCAGTGTCTTTGTCAGTGATGTGATTTATGATATCAATGGCTTCTTGGATGGGGATTTTGGTGTATAAGGAAACAAAATCAAAACTAACCAGTAAATCACCCGGTTTCAATTTAATATCTCTCCATTCTTGAACAAAGGAAGCAGAGTCTTTAATAAAAGAATTAGTGCGCCCAACAAGAGTTTTGACCTTCTGAGCTAAGAATTTAGCAAGAACATAGGTAGGACTGCCTATTGTGTTGACAATAGATCATAAGGGGGGCCTAGATTTATGAATCTTGGCAAGCCATAGATTCTAGGGGTAAGGGAATTACTCTCAATAAGCTTCCGGGAAAGCGGATTAAGAGACAAATCTCACTTAATAGCGGTTAATAATAATATTAATAATAATAATTCTGATAATAATAATAATAAAATAAATAAACAATAATAATAAATCTCTTGTGGGTTTAAGAATGTTATTAATATTTCGAGCAAGAATTTTGATCCTTCTGTCTTCAGTCTTCTTAATAAAGGTCTCAATTTTGCCCTTGCCCCGAATAAGATTCCTACTAATGACATTATCTGTAACATTGAATATGGTATTAAGGACCTTCCAGATAATGTTAAGGAATCTATTAGGCAAGATTGCACTGGTGTTCTTAGGAAGGCTAAACTTCCAAAGAAAAACCTCAGCAAGGTTGAGTTTCTTGCCCTTAGGTCCCTAAGAGACAATCGTGACATTGTTGTCTTTAAAGCGAACAAAAGTCGAGCAGTTTTCATTCTTGTTAAGTCTGATTATGTCCACAAAATGTTAGATCATCTATCTAAAAGTGGAAGTTACATCAAGCTTAAGAAGAGTCTCATTAAGTTTGTTTCTAAGTAGGTTGCAACTATTATTAAGTCAGATTCGTCTCTTAATCCTCTTTCTTGGAAGCTTATTGAGAGCAATCCCCTTACCCCTAGAATCTATGGCCTACCAAATATTCATAAATCTAGGGCCCCCTTGCGACCTATTGTCAACACAATAGGTGGTCCTACCTATCTTATTGCTAAATTCTTAGCTCAGAAGCTCAAATCTCTTATTGGGCACATTGATTCTTTTGTTAAAGACTTTGCTTCCTTTGTTCAAGAATAGAGAGATGTAAAATTGGAATCGGGTGATTTATTGGTTAGTTTTGATGTTGTTTCCTTATACACCAAAATCCCCATCCAAAAATCCATTGATATCACAAATCGCATCACTGACAAAGACATTGCCAAGTTGGTTGGCCTCTACCTCACCTTGACTTTCTTCAGTTTCCAAGGTGAGTTTTATGAGCAAACTTGCAGTGTGGTGATGGGCTCCCCTCTTTCCTTGATCATCGCTAACTTGTTTATGGAAGCTTTTGAGACCAGGGCCTTAGCCACTGCTCAATTTCATCCTTAAAAATGGAAGAGGTTTAATGATGATACATGTGCTATCTGGCCTCATGGTTGGGAGAAACTCAACCTGTTTCTCAACCACCTTAATTCTCTATCTGACTCCATCAAGTTCACGATGGAAGTTGAGGTGGATGGTCACCTTCCCTTTCTCGAAATTCTCCTTTTGAGGATGGATGATGGTTCCATTTGTCACCATGTATTTTGGAAAAAGACTCACACGGAACAATATCTCCATGCCAGTTATCATCATTTCATGGCTCAAAAATTTGGGGTTCTCAAGACTCTTGCTACCCGTGCTCTAAGAATCTCTGATGATATTCACCATGAACAGGAGAAATCCCATCTTCTTGAAGTTTTCAGAAATAATGGGTATGGCAGATCAAAGCCTCAAGACCTTTCACCAGGCATGCAAAGCGCCTAGAGTTAAACCTTCTCGTGACGATCCTGTATCTAAGGTTCATCTTCTTTACATCCAAGGAACCACAGATAGGATTTCCCATATCCTCAAGAAGATTAATGTATCTTCTTCATTCAAGCCTCTCAATACCATTAAAAATTCTCTTAGATCTATTAAAGACCCTATTGACCCTAAGGGCTCAAAAGGGGTCTACCTCATTCCCTGTTCTTGTGGTATCCCCTACCTTGGAGAAACAGGTTGATCTATTAAACTAAGGATCAATGAGCATGTAGTAGACATCACACACAATCATTCCCGCTCATCAGCCTTAGCTGAGCATGTAGAAAAATCGAAGCACCATGTCCGCATTGAAGAATCCAAAGTTACCACTAAGATAAATCATTTCCACCACAAGAAGCTCAGGGAGGCAATTGACATCGAAAGGCATGCTAAAAATATTAATAAGGATGATGGTTGGAAATTGAGTAAGAGTTGGATTCCATCTCTCTCATCTTAACTCATCATTCTTTTTTATCCTTTCTCCTCTTCTTTTCGTTTTGGTTTATTTTCTTCTATTTCTGCCTGGTTCCCTATTTTTTTTTTTTTTTTTTTAATTCTATCAAATTTATATATAGTATATATATAATATTATATAAATTAATTAAATAATCGTCTGATCCCCAACTTTTATTTATTATAATCAAAATTTTCTATGGTACTATCTTATAATTTTTCTATCTATTTTTGTTTATTTAAAAAAAAAAATTTAATATGTTTTCTCGCATTAAAAAAAATTCTAGGTTTTTGACTTTTGATTTGGTTTAATTTTCTTGATCCTTTTGAGGGATTTAACGTGCCCTCTATTAGATAATTAAACATGATATTATTTATAAAAATAAGATTTAATGTTATTAATAATTAATGAATTATTTTGGATTAAATATATTTTCCTAACAGCTAGTTTTCTAATATGAATAAGGCAACCCATAACAAACAAGATGGTTTCTACATCAATCGATAATATTGAATTACTATTTTTATTTAACTGCTATTTTTAACTAAATATAGAATATTTTTCCTTACCTCTAATCCCAAAATAATTAATTTCTTTACCTACTAACTAATTCACCAACAGCTAATTTTTAATAGCTAACTCTAGGCATGTTGCATCATTACTATTTATTCCTTCTGATCAATGGATTTCTCACCTTGTCCTGAGGATGAACCACACTAGTTGGTTCAAAACAGTGACCAAATCCTAACAATGTGATTAATCTGAAAGACTTATTTCTACATTATGGATCACAAAAGTCCTAGATCTAACATGTTCCAACTTTACTATCCTCTTCTCTAAATTTGAGGTATTTGGGAGGAGTTTGATGGTTGAGTGCAAGGTAGGGCTATCACATTCAATGGGGAGAACAACTTCAACCCCATATAACAGATGAAAGGGTGTGCACCTTATGGATGATTTGATGGTTGTGCAGTATGGCCATAAGGCTGAGAAAACCATGTGGTGCCAGTTGGTTCGTTATTTATTCACCATACGTTGTAACATTGTTTTGAGTACTTTGTTAACAACTTCTACCTTCCCATTGGGCTTGGGGTAGTATGGGGAAGCAAACTCGTGAGAAAAACGAAGGTGTTGGGATAGTTCTTGAAATATCTAGTTCTTGAAGTGCTTTCCATGATCCAAGACCAACTCCTTGGGAACACCAAACCACGTTATGACATGATTAAATAAAAACCGAGTGGCGGCTTCTGTAGTGTTGTTATAAGTGGGCATGGCTTCCCCAACTTTGTGAAATAGTTGATGGTAACCATAATGTACTTATGATTTCCCAAGGAAGGAGGATAGCAAGTCATGAAGTTGATGCCCCATTGTAAAAAGGAATTGCGACGATGGTTGGTTTTAGGGGAGCTGGTGGAGTTTGTGCCTTGTGAGCATATCTATGGAAATGCTCACATTTCTTAACTACTTGAACATAGTCATGAAACAAAGTGGGCCAAAAATAATTGGCATGAAGAATTTTTTGGGTAGTGGCTATATCGGATAGGTGATCGTTGCAGGCTCCACTATGACAATCATTTAGGAGCTACTCATCTTTCTCTAGAGTAAGACATTGGCAGAGGATGGTTTTGATACATCAATGATAGAGAACGTCGCCCATGAGAACGTACCAAGGGGCTTGATAGCTAGTGCACCATCGATCGTCTCACGTAAGGTGAGGGTTAAAATTTTGAGTTCTAAGAAAGAGGAGGATGTCGACATACTAAGGTTCATCTGTAGATATTGTTGGCTCAATAGGGCCTGACCCAGGTTTAGAGTTAATTAACCAAACAAATCCCTACACTACTGGCCCTTTCGGCATTAGCCTGCAGTGCGTGGACTGAAGTCTCACCCGAAGCAATACGGGGAGATGCTAGAACCAAGTTTCCGCACCCTTGAGATGTCTGAGGGGTCAATTTAGTCCAACTATGCCTACTCGCGTAGGTTACTTCACGCCCTATTATGACCTGCGATACCTTTGCGATCTGTTATAATTGTCCTTTGTGCAGCCCTAACTAGGGGTTGAGGTGATTTCGCACTACAATGGCAATGATCTGCGCTATTTCCCCAAGTTACAATGGGTATCTTAATTATCCTCTTATATATGTTAGTCAAATTCACGTAACTAGATACTTTAACTAACATTCACTTAATCTACAAAGTTATATATGTTCATGCACCATATAGACAATAGAAATGCAATTTATACCCAATATATTCAATACAGAAAACAGGAAATAAATACACAAAATTGATGTAAAAATTCTCTTTATTAATTCTTCAACAGTCACAAACTCGACCCACCTTATGCACTCAGCTGTAGGGATCCACGCACTCAGCTGCGGACTACTAGGCCTATGAGCACTCAGTTGCAAAGCCTTCTCCTACTCTATGACCCAAAGACTCGACTTACACTTAGATCTTCTGCTATGCTTCCATTCCACGATCACTACTTGAATTTAGATTCTTTTTTCAACTACTTAGAGCCTCGCTCTATTTATACAATCCCATGGTTCGCAGACCATGGGTATATCTCTAAAGCCAAAATTACATTACAAAATTGAGGGTGGAAACGCTATGACTCATTTACAACTTTTTGCTTTAGTCTTTACATCAGATTTACACTTTTGAGCCAAAATCTGGGCTTTAAGCCCCAAAACGTTCCTTAGGGGATCCCGCACCCAACAAGCCCCCAACACAAACATCATGACTTTCCCTCAAGTCACTCTATCAGTGCAGAGGTCTTTGCGTAGAGACCTCCCAACTTTGCCTAGACTGCTCCAAGATCAGCAGTGCAGTGAGCAATTACCTGCTGCACTTCCTAGATGTGTTGTTCAGAGACTGTTGTAGCTGAAATGCTGCCCTGCACCTGTTCCTGTGTTCCCTACAGTTGTGTGAGATTGGCTTCAATCGAGGCTATAATGACGAACGCCTCATCAATCCATGTTTGTATGCATGCCTTCAAGGCAATTTTCTTATGTCGCGTAGCATCTACCTACTCCTTGAGCGCTTTTGCATGCTGCATCCGTGCGAGCCTCTATGTGAGGGCCAACCTCTGGGTGGTCCCTTTTATTTCATCATACTATTGTTGTAGCTCACACACCTCTGTTTCTAAGCATTGTATTTTCGGGTCCTCCTACAGAGTGGTGAGGACCTTAAATGACTCTTCAAATAGTTTGGTGTAGTCCTTCACTGCACTGTTGATCTCCACTATTCCTATTATAATGGCATTGGTGCGTTGTTCCTTCACCTCAAGCAGAGTTGAAGGTTGCACTTCCAATTGTAGCTCAGTTATCTGAAGGTTCAGTTCTAGCTAAACCTTAGACATTTCTTCTTTCGCCTCACGCACCCCTACTGCTAGTCTCTGGATGCGCGCCTCTGCTGGCTTGTCTATTGGGATGGCCAACTCAGGGACCATCTAGCAGGCTTCCTCAACCACTTGCACTAGAATTTTGTTCTGTGTCATGACCCCATCATGCTACAAGCTCAATTGTTCAATATTAATCCATTGCTCACTCATCACCTAGAGCACAAGGGCCTCCCTAGCCCGCAGTTTTGTAGTCACTCCATCCTGTAGAAAATAGAGTGTCTCCGAGGGAGTGCAGCCATGTTTATCCCAACTCCCTTCAGTGCACTGACCATAGGCCTTTTGGCCTCATTTTCTGTAACTAGTGTGCCCTCGGGTAGCACTATGGTGTTGGTCATGTGGGCGCGCAACATTTCCTCAACCACGACCATGCTTACTACGAGGTTGGACGACAGAGTACTAGCCTGAGGAGTGCGCACCTGCAACTCTTGTATCTATGTCCGGAGGGCCCCAAACAACATTTGGTTTTCCTCCATGAACTGTTGGAGGGCCTCCATTGTGACGTCCTGCACCATCTCCCCTATGTCATGGAGATCCCGCTCAGTGAGGGTGATCGGGTCGAAAGAAGTCTTGGAGGATTTTGACTTCTTTCGCACCCCCACCTGCTCTCTCGAGTGTTGTCAGTTTAGTTGTGTGGACGTTTTCTATGGGTCTGCATCACCTTCCTCTATTTTTGTCTCTTATTCAGGCGAGGGTGACTTCTAGGCCTCGCACTCCTTCTCTGTTGTCTTTTATTGTCCTTCTACTACCTTCGCAGTGTCCCGCGCCTCCTGCACCTTTGTTGCTACTACTTCGTTCCTTCTCTTCTCTGCCAACTATGCCATCCTCATTTTTTCCTCCTCCTTCTTCCTCTGTACAACGGACTTCTATGCTTCCACCGTGAAGCTGGCTAGAGCGTGCCCCTCCGGCTGCCACAACTCAAGCATGGTGAATATGACATCATCTGTCACTAGATAAGGTAGCTCCTTCCATGCCTTTGTGGGGTCCTTGTAGAGACCAATCCAGGGTTCTAGATTAGACTAAATTTAATGTCAACCAAGGTAGGTAAACTTAGAGGCACGTGTCTAAATTTTATAGACCTAAAAGGATCTAATCTATCTAAATAAGTGTCTATTGTGACAGACTATAGCACTCTTTTACAAGAGATTGAAATATGTTTCCTTTCACAATTTAAACACTTATATCATCTAATTTAATTAACTGTTCTTAAAAAACAGAGTGTTACTAGTCTGAGTTCTCAATCCTCTTACAAGGATACAATTCACAAAAACTCTTTTACAATAACACACTAAGCATACTAAAAATCAAATTCATGAAAACAAAGTTCATAGAAATATTTTGAAATTCAATGTTCAATTAAACCTTTTACAAGGATTTATTCAATAATTTTGCAATTGAATTTTCAAGTTACTACTATGAATCATAAAATAACAATCACAAGAACTTCTAATTAAATTGACAAACTCACAAGCAATGAAATGAAATAAAACACTATTAAAATCCGAATACTAAATTCTATGAAACAGAAAAGAAAGTGTACCAATCCTCATGTAGGGCCCTTCCACTCTTTGATGGCACACTTTGAAAAACTTAAAGTGATAAGAACATTAACTCATAAACACCATAATTGATGAAATTCTGCCTTTGATTAAGTTTTGAGAATAGATTACATTAAAAACAGAGTTCTGGAATACGCTTATAGTCTTAAGTCTGCTCTTTTCAATGTCTTCACTAGCATTCTTTTTTTTTAATAATAATCAAAATCCTCCTATTTATTAAAATTTAAAGCCAAAAAGGATATTTTCGTTCTTCCTAATCCTAACTGATTTCTAAAAAAAATCGAAATCAGTTTAGGATCCCTAATCTTAAGCAAAAGATCAAGTACATTCATTATAACTTCAGATTTTTCTGCTAAATAGGCTGGGTTTGACCAACATTGACCATGTATTCAGGAGCTCCAAATTCGATGCTAAATAGATTTTCCACCTGTATGTACATCCTAGATCACGTCCTTATCTTCTGTTTCGATTTTCCTGCCATGCCACATGTCACAATATAAACCAATTACAGGAAGTCATTACATCCCGTAATTTTGTTGAAAAAAATTCCAATTTTTAACATAAAAATCCATAAATTAATTTAATGTAAAATAACAATTATAATGCTTCATTAATCAATTTCAATGGACTATGAGGAGTTTATGGAAGAAAATGGTAGATAAATGATGGATTTTTAGAAGAAAAGAATAACAATAAAATAGTACCAACATCTCCCCCAAACTCAATGATTTAGCATGTCCTCATGCTAATCTTGATGTGCTCCCTTTATATTTTGTTTCTGCTTGTGCATCTGCTGCTTGTAGCAATACATCTACATTCTTATGAACTTGGGCATTTTTCTGAACTCGGGACTCATGCTTCAAATTCTTATATTTTTCTTTGAGAACTTTTTTCTGAGTGTACCATTTTGTCGCCCATTTGCATATTTCAGTTTGAGCAGTCTTAAGTTCTGTGACTTTCTTCTTTAGTTTCTCATTTTTCTGTTGAATCTTCTTGCTCTGAGCTCTCAACATTTCATTTTCCTTCTTTATGACCTTCTCTAACATGTTTTCTTCCATCAATTCCTCTTTTAGCTCTTCAATCTGTTTCTCTAACCTTCTATGTTTCTTGTTTGTAGATGTTGGCTCTTTCCTTTCTCCCTTGTTACTCTTAGTTTCCATTTCTGCTTCATGTTTTGGCTGTGAATTACCACTACTTTCAATTTCCATTAGTGCATTTGCATTCGGCTCTGGTTGATCATCTTGTGTCTGATTCCTTTTTATTCTTAAGCTCAGGTATTTCCTCATCAATATTAATCATAAACTCTGTGCTTTCTTGCTTTTCCTGTTCATCTTCTCTAATTTTGATTTGATTGTCAATTAAAAATTCTTTCCATATTTTTCCTCTCCTCTGCAACTCAAATTCAATTATAATTTTGATCAAACCAAAATGATACAAACTCCTATCTTCATCACCTTTTTGTTTCTAAATGGTCTTCGACATTTTAGTGAAACTTTGTAAGAGAAAATAGGGTAGACTGATAGTGCATTGACCTTTTAAGTGCAACATAATTTTTATGTGATATAGGTATACTATACTGTAACATCCTTCACATGTAACAAATTTTTGAATAATGTATACCATCTCATATCATTTCATACCAGCAGTCGAAATGAATGAAATCATTTGAGGACAGATGGTTTAACAAATGTCTTTCCATTGAATGGACTTTTACGTTGATTATCCACTACTTGTTGGTACTTTATTGACAGAGGTCAGATTTAAAAATGATGAGTTTATGAAAAGGTTTGAAGAGCAGTTTATGAAAAGGTTTGAAGAGCGTAGTAGGAATAGAAAATAAAAATAGGCTAAGGTGTGATAGGGAAATGGAAATGATCATATAGAAATAGGCAGAGTGATAATGAGGTGAGTATTTAGGGAATATTACAAAGGTTATGGGTATAAGGATTTTTGAAATTGATAACAAGCAATAATAATTATCATTTTTAACGCTAAAATAATTTAAGAATTTTAAATGTTAAAAATAAAAATTTCAACAATACATTACACTTGTTGGTTGACAAAATGTTGATTTGGCTTGCATAGGTATGACTGATCTGTTTGTATAGGTATGACTAATCTTCATTTTCTAAAACAGGTCCCTTTGAGATGAAATTGAATATAACATGTCCCTTTAAAATCTGAAGAACCATGTTTGTGAAGCTTCTTTTATCCTTGGTGTTGATGTAGCCTTGATTATAATTCTGATGATAAGCAACCTTTGAAAATTTTGTTGAAGTAGCCTGATGTATCTTTAATGCAGTCTTTAACAGGTCCCTCTGATATTGGTGATGTTGACATAGCCTTCTGAACAGGTCCCTCTGATATTGGTAATGTTGATATAGTCTTCTGAACAGGTCCCACTGCATATCTCATTTCTTGAACAGGTCCCTTTAATTAGAACAAAAACAACTCTTTTATTGAAATACTGAATTAATGAAACAAATTCCTTGAAGATTTAAAAATGAGGAGATGAGATTGGGAAAAACCATTGTTTCTTCTCCCCCACTAAGTCTTTGAATTGTCCTCAAGTCATTACTGAATTGATGAAAAACAGTAAACAAGTAGAACAAGGAATTCTTACCAGCCAAATGATTAGTTTTCTAGTAAGAATTCGGGTTTAGAGTGTGCCAGAGTCTGGTTTTCACATCTAAACCATTATCATTTTTTTTAGTTTTTTAATTTTGTATTTTTTAATTTTTTTATTGTTTTTATTTTTATTATGTTTTTTTGTAAGTAATTAGAATTAACTAAGGTCAGAGATTACAGCTGAAGGCTGCAATATCTCAACCTCCCTTTGCTGAGATACAGTTTGAATAAAATCTTCCTTGCTGATGGGCTTATGATAGAGTTTCAACGTATGTCCATTGACAATAAAGGTGTTGCCTTCTCCATCAATTGTAGTAAGATTGATTGATCCATTTTCATATACTTGAACTATTTCATATGGGCCCATCCAATATGTTTTAAAATTTGCTTTATGATCTTTTAATTTAGAGTCAAAGAGTAAAGCCCAGTCTCCTTATTTGACCTGTTTCTTTTTAATGTGTGCATCATGCCACTACTTCCTTTGTTTCTGCATTAGGATTGTTCTCTCCTCTACTTGCCGCCTCATTTCATCTAACTGGTTCAATTGCATAATTCTCTCTTTTTGTGCTTCATTGAGATCAATTCCTAAATCTGCAACCATCTTATAAGTATGTATTTGAAATTCAATAGGAAGCATTACCTCTTTTCCATGCACCAGCTGATATGGTGTAAATCCTGTAGTGTTTTTCCACGTGATTCTGTAAGCCTAGAGTGCATCTTTGAGCTTCTCTTCCCAATTCTTTCTATTCATTGCTACTGTCTTAGTGGTAATTCCTTCCAATTTTTTATTTGTAGATTCCACCTGGCCATTGGCCTGTGGATGGTAAGGTGTACTTTTCCTGTGCTTGATTTTATATTTTTCTGTGATGTCTTGGACCAGATTTGAAGTAAACAGAGTACCTTGATCTATCACTATCTCCCTTGGTACTCCATACCTTACAAAAATTTCTTCAAAAAGGAAGTTTACCACTGTTTGTTCAGTTGCCTGGACTAGTGCTTTTGCTTCAACCCATTTTGTCACGTAATCAGTACATACTAGGATGTACTTTTTTCCTTTTAAAATTGGATTGATGGGTCCTACAAAATCTAGAGCCCATTTTCCAAATGGCTCTAAATGTACTTGAGGTTGAAGTGGCATTTCATCTGTAGCTATTGGTCTGCCCATTCTTTGACAGTTGTCACAACTTTTCACATACTTCTTGGAATCCTTAAAAATAGATAGCCAATAGTATCCAAGACTGAGAATCTTGAATGTTGTCCTTTTTGCTGCAAAATACCCACCACACAGTTCATCATGACAAGATTTTAAAATATCAATTATTTCATCATTTCTTACACATCGTCTAATAATCATATCATAACCGGTGTAAAATAAATCTCCATTAACCCATTAATATCTAGCACTTTGTTTGATCATCCTCTTCTTTTCCTTTGGAGTAAAATATGGAGGTGTTTTTCCTATGGACAAATAAATAGCTAAGTCAGCATACCAAGGATTCACTATTGAAATTGCAAATAAATTTTCATCTGGAAAAGAATCTTCAACCGGAACAACCTCACCTGAATTTTGCAGTTTAGAAAGAAAATCTGCCACCTGATTCTCCTTACCTGGTCTATCTAACACTGTGATATTAAATTCCTGTAATAATAACAGCCATCTGGTAACTCTGCCATTAGTTATTGGTTTATTAATTAAATACTTAACGGCAGAACGATCAGTATGTACAAAAACCTCATAACCAGTTATATAATGTCGGAATTTATTCACAGCATGTATGATTGAAAGCATTTCTTTTTCAGTGACTGTGTAGTTTAATTCTGCAGGTGTTAGATTTTTACTAATCAAATAGATGGCATAATGGAAAGACTCCTCTTTTTGGCCTAATGAGGCACCTACTGCAGTATCAGATGCATCTGTAAAGATGTGAAATGGTAGGTTCCAGTTAGGTCCTTTTAAGATTGGTGTGGTTGATAACTTTTCTTTGAGTGTTTCAAATGCTTGCTGACAATTCTCATTCCAGTTGAAAGGTGTATCTTTTGCTAGAAGCTTAAACATAGGTAAAGCTATTTTACTAAAATGTTCAATAAACCTTTTGTAATAGCTTGCATACCCAAGAAAACTTCTTACCTCTTTTTCAGTCTTTGGAATTGGCAAATTGATAATGATTTGGATTTTTGATGGATCAACTTTAATGCCTTGAGAAGAAATATAGTGTCCTAATACTATCTCTTCATTTAACATCATAAAACACTTTTCATTTCTCAGGGACAGATTAGCTTCAATACATCTCTTCAAAATTTTTTCAAGATTCTCTAATGCATGCTCAAATGAATTACCATACACTGAAAAATCATCCATGTAAACTTCAACACAATCATGAACTAAATCAGAAAAAATAGATAATACAGCTCTCTGAAATGTAGCTGGAGCATTGCAAAGTCCAAATGGTAAAACATTATAGGCATAAGTTCCCCAGGGACAAGTAAAAGTGGTTTTGTCCTGGTCCTCTAAGGTTATCCTGATCTGGTTATAGCCACTGAAACCATCAAGAAAATAGAATGATGATTTCCCAGCTAATGTGTCTAGCACTTGGTCAATAAATGGTAGTGGGAAATAATCTTTGAGGGTTGCTTTGTTCAATTGTCTGTAATCAAAACAAATCCTCCACTTGCCATTTTTCTTGGGCACTACTAATAATGGGGATACCCACTGACTGTCAGAGATAGGATAGATAAAATTGACTTTCAACAGTTTTTGTAATTCATCTCTAACAATATCCTGAAGCATGGGATTCATTCTTCTCTGC
>APFE030754512.1:88521-103584 GCA_000404065.3 Pinus taeda
TAATGTGGGATATGATGGTCCCTCATCTACACTGTAAGCTGGTCTATCTGCTCTATTTTTTGGATTTGGTACAGGTTGAGCAGGAATCTAAGTGGGTCTAGGAGGTTGGTTAGATGGAAGTTGTAATTGAGGTGGATTTATTAATGGAGGAGTAGGCAATGCTTGTTGAGTGTTTTGGGGTTGATGAACAACTTGTTGTTGGGGATATTGTTGATATGTTTGAGGATATTGCGAATATGGCTGAATATACTGTTGATATGGCTGAGAGTATTGTTTGTATGGTTGAGGATATGGTTGATATTGTTGAGAGTATTGCTGAAATGGTTTCCATTGTTGTTGTGGGTAATTTTGGTGTTGCCATGGCATGGGTACATTCCAAGAATTCTAAACATACATCTGATCTTGTGCAGGAAATTGCAAATTTTGGTTTGGAAACATACCTAGAGGTGGAGGTCTTGGTTGCCATGGTCTCTTAGCGCCCATGAAATACACATTGTCCATATCTGCGTTAACTTCCAAATTACAATTCTGCAAAATCTTGATTTTAGAGCAATGAAATATATCATGATTTTCAGTACAAAAGGCACAAACTTGAATGTTTTCTAAAGGGCAATCTTTCAAAGCATGTTTCTTCTAGCATTTTGGACAAAAGACAGCCATTAATTGATCTTCCTCTTCTTGTCTTTTCTTTTCTTTCAGAGTGTCAATTTGATTTCCTAAGGTACTTAATAGATCTGTTTTGAATTCTTCTAACAAGTTTCCTATTTCAACCCTTGTGACACTTGCTGAAGCAGATTTTGTGGCTTTGGATGATATAGCTCTTTTTCCATTTCTGGCTTTGCTACTAGAATACTTTTCACATAAATCAGCAATTTCTTCGAAATGTAAAGTAGAAATATCACCTTTCCCCATCAAATTAAGATCATTTAAGTATTCCTCTCGAATGCCCTTCAAAAATATTGTTCGAATCAGATCAAGGGACATGGTTCTATGTTTTGATTTTTGTAAATTGTAAACAAATCGTTCCAAATACTCCTCTAAACTTTCATCCTCTTGTTGATTCATTCTAAAGATATCATCTTTAGAATCTTTCGATCTACAATAAGGTTGGTATTTCCTTAGGAATATTTTTCTCATGCCATCCCAATCAGTTATTGCATGTTCACCAAGTCCCATGAACCATCTTAATGTTGATGCTTTTAATGTTATTGGGAAGAGTCTAAGCCTATGGGCATCATCTGTGTAACCATATGTTCGGCATACTATGTCAAATTCAAACAAGAATGAATCTGGATCTTCTAAAGCCATGCCATAAAAGTTTGGTAACACAGATGGAGGTATGTTTTTCATTTTTAAGTCCTCATCATGATTTTCTCTTGGTTCTTGAATAGGAAATTTAAAGGTTGACTCTTCCTCCTCTCTTCGATCTTGATCTTGTTTTTGTTTCAGTTCACCCTCTCTTTGTCTTCTTCTTTCCTCTTGTTGTCTCTCATATTCTCTAAGTTGTTTAGGAGTGGGTCCTCTTGTTGATCCTCCCCCTTCCTCAACCATTTTGATAGGTTCCTCTGTTAATTTAATTTCTTGTTCAGTGTCACTTGTTTCAAAGAGAAGTTGTTCTAGTGATTTTTCTCCTTCTTGAGATTTTTCAAAATTAGTAGGTTCAAGCAGAGATTGTTGAGTTATTTTACTACTTTCTCTTTTTATAGAGGATTCAGGGAGATGTTTCTTCTTTGATTCATATGCCAATAGAATTTTTTTCTTAATGAGTGTGAGTCTTTGCCCTGATTTTTGTTTATCCTCTAATTCTTGTATGGTGACTTTCCCAGCTGGTGTTGTGTGTTCAATTTTTCCTAAAGGGTCTGCTCCTAGTGGTGGATTAGTTTTTGAATGGGGGTTTTTATGAATCTACCTTTATCATCTCTAGGTCTAGACATAAGTAAACATGACTTCTAAAATGATGAATTAAAACTAAATGTATGTTTTTGTTTGTTTTTGTTTATTTTTTTTAGAAATCCTCTAGTTGCGCCTCCCCGGCAACGGCGCCAAAATGTAGAGACCAATCCAGGGTTCTAGATTAGACTAAATTTAATTTCAACCAAGGTAGGTAAACTTAGAGTCACATGTATAAATTTTATAGACCTAAAAGGATCTAACCTGTCTAAATAAGTGTCTATTGTGACAGGCTAGAACACTCTTTTACAAGAGATTGAAATATGTTTCCTTTCACAATTTAAACACTTATATCATCTAATTTAATTAACTGTTCTAAAAAAACAGAGTGTTACTAGTCTGAGTTCTCAATCCTCTTACAACGATATAATTCACAAAAAATATTTTAAAATAACACACTAAGCATACTAAAAATCAAATTCATGAAAATAGAGTTCAAAGAAATATTTTGAAATTCAATGTTCAATTAAACCTTTTACAAGGACTTATTCAATAAGTTTGCAATTGAATTTTCAAGCTACTACTATGAATCATAAAATAAGAATCACAAGAACTTCTAATTAAATTGATAAAATCACAAGCAATGAAATGAAATAAAATGCTATTCAGATCTGAATACTAAATTCTATGAAACAAA
The DNA here is from genome assembly GCA_000404065.3 of Pinus taeda. Lineage (NCBI taxonomy): Eukaryota > Viridiplantae > Streptophyta > Pinopsida > Pinales > Pinaceae > Pinus > Pinus taeda. The sequence goes on from APFE030754512.1 coordinate 91,109, forward strand.
AAAGAAAGTGTACCAATCCTCACGTAGGGCCTTTCCACGCTTTGATGGCACACTTTGAAAAACTTAAAGTGATAAGAACGTTAACTCATAAACACCATAAGTGATGAAATTTTGCCTTTGATTAAGTTCTGAGAATAGATTACATTAAAAACAGAGTTCTGGAATATGGTTACAGCCTTAAGTCTGCTCTTTTCAATGTCTTCACTAGCATTCTTTTTTAATAATAATCAAAATCCTCCTAATTATTAAAATTTACAACCAAAAAAGATATTTTCGTCCTTCCTAATCCTAACTAATTTCTAAAACAAATCAAAATCAGTTTAGGGTCCCTAATCTTAAGCAAAAGATCAAGTACATTCATTATAACTTCATATTTTTCTGCTGAATAGGTTGGGTTTGACCAGCATTGACCATGTATTCAGGAGCTCCAAATTCGATGCTAAATAGATTTTCCACCATGTATGTACATCCTAGATCATGTCCTTATCTTTTGTTTCGATTTTCCTGCCATGCCACATGTCATAACATAAACCAATTACAGGAAGTCATTACATCCCATAATTTTGTTGAAAAAAATTCCAATTTTTAACATAAAAATCCATAAATTAAATTTAATGTAAAATAACAATTATAATGCTTCATTAATCAATTTCAATGGAATATGAGGAGTTTATGGAAGAAAATGGTAGATAAATGATGGATTTTTAGAAGAAAAGAATAGCAATAAAATAGTACCAACAGTCCTTCCTTGCCCTAATGTACACGTGATGGAAGTCTGCCTTGAATTCCATGAAGCTCTGTAGACTATTATAAATCATGGGCGATAACCGCGGCTTGCATTAATCCCCATTCTGATGTTCATCTCCATGAACACCCAAAATATTTTGTTGTGTCTGATCCTCTGGGCATATTTAGTTTCCCATAGCGATGTGTGCTTCGTTGCCTCCGGAAGATCCTGTGCAATCGTGGGGAACTTGTTGTCCTTAGGCAATTCCCAAGTCATCGGCACTATGGATAGCAGAAGCTATGCATAGTGGAAAGTCTTCTCTTGTTCCTGTTTCTCGCGGTAGTTTTCTAGGAACTCCCTGCACAAGTAATCCACCCAGTTGAACTAGACCCCCTCTATGCATTACAGGGCAAGTGCAACCACTGGCACGGGCACCTCATCACACGACACTTCCACATAACTTTCTTGGCTAATATCTGCGTCGCGACTTTGATCACAATGTTATTGATACTGGAGATTGCGTATGCTCTCTTTTTCTTCTACAACTTGAAATTCTTCTTCATGGCCTCTGCGATGGCTAAATCATCACTTTTACCCTCGAATATGTTCGTTGGATCCTCCCCTTTATAAGGGAGACAGGTAATTCTGTGAATTAGGTGGTCCTTGATGGGAATGCGATCATCCAGCCACAAACATCCATCATGCACTAGGTAGAGCAGCTGCCCGATGATGAAAATAGTCACTGGGGTGCGATGGTAATGCAGCACCCAGAGCAGGTTTAACAATCCTTCTTTCTCTACTCCTCACAACCACTTATGAGGTTCCAACTCTATGGATCTCTCCACTATATTTTTCTTCAGCCACATTAGCTGCATGGTTTCCAAATGTGGGAATTTCTTGTGGTCCACGAGATCCCAGTCTTCAAATTTTAGAACCAGTACCTGTCCCAAGTCCGCTCCATCAAAAACGATATCATCGGGTAGAAGTAGAGTCTGCAAAGATATCTTGCTCTCATCTAGGTCCTTGGGCACCCTTGCTTTCCCCTTCCACAGAGGAACATACATGGAAAACCTGGTCATAGGGTTCACACCCTGGGTTTCTTCCTCCATTTCTTCGTCCTCCTCCTCTTCCACCACTGTTTCCTCAAGATCTTCCTCATCCTCATCGACTTTCAAATTGATCGCTTTCCCCTTTTCATCCATGGTAAGTTTAGTTCTCAACAAGTTTCTAGGGGACACGCACACTGGTACAATAGGCTACCTATCTTTCTTGGGTCTCAGTTTGCATGGAGATTTAGGGATTTTTGCGACTATCTCATTGATTTATGGGGCAACTCTTATTGCCATGGCCTGCGTGGCCTCTTCAGCAGTCATCTCTCTGATATCCATGGCTTCTTCAGATGCTGCCATATTGTTGTTCCACAAATCTCTCAATGGCTTAGGTAAGTGCTCAAACAACACCGTCGACTTCAAAAGATCAAACAAATCAGAGTTCATCAATCTCTGGGTGCGTAATAGCTCAATTCTCAGATGGACAAGTGTTGTTTGTTGGGCAGCCATTTGCAATTTATAGGGCCTTTTGAATTTGAATTCAACCATTCCCCCCAACTTCGATCCATTAATTCTCCCTTGGTGGAAGATTTTCCCAAATCTAGCCCATAAAGTTTGCCTTAAATGCCTGTCGCCCGCTCCATTTGGTCTCAAACCAAGCATCACATCGTGAATAGTGACTATAACGGTCACTTTCCAACCAACCCACACAGTAGCACAGCTACCCTCGCATTGTCATAGACCTTGTGATACTTCGCTATTGCGTGTAATCCTGTCATTGCGCAGCTCCTGGGCAGTGTAGTTTATAGTCCCGCACCTCCTTTCAGCTACCTGGAGCGCTAAGACTATTCTTCCTGTGGCTAGTCAGATGGTTGGGCCACCTATGTAAGGCTTCAACTGACTACCATTTACTTTTCCTGAGAAGAGTTCTCCATTTAAATTTACCAACTGTACCACGCCACCATCTGTGATCTCCTTAATAACATACAGTCCCATCCAATGCATCAAACTGATAAAATCTCAGCGGTAGTCCCCAATTCTGTCAGTGTAATCAAGCTCATCTTGCTCTATCACCACAGTCTTTCTGTTAAGGAAGTCCTTTATTCCTCCCTCAAGCTTCTTGAATTATGCTTCTGCCATGGCACTTATCTCCCTCAACCAAACTCTTTCATCCATGAGTTCTTGGAGCATAAGATCACCCTACCAGATCTCTTCATCGAGTCCCAACTGTTCTTCTTCAAGCTCTTCCAATTGTGTGAGCCTTCCTTCCAGGGCTCCGTAGTCTATTACCCCTGTGAGCGCCACTATGCATAGACTAGACATGATAGACTCCATAGGAATTACAGCTTCTACTCTATCGACCAACCGAAAAGGCTTTTGTTCGGGTACGCGCAGGTCCCAACCACCTCATTGTGCGTTGCATGCGTTGCACACCTTGTCAAATGCTTCTGCGTGGATAACCTTTTTTGTGATTTTTCTTCCTACATACTGTCTATCCAAACTAAAGAGCCAACTACACATCTGTGCCCCCAACACACACGTATTGACCATACCTCTCAGTGCGGAGTTCATGTGCATCTGCGTTGGTCATTTTCCATATGTTGGCATCCACTTGGCTAGATGTGCGTGCAGATTATTCTACCCATTTTATTTATTTGTCAATTGTACTCTAGGTTTCCCAAACTATATGTGCATCATCCTTCTACATTCGTGCCAGTCATCAAAGCTCCCTTTGTGCATACCTACCACCTCGCGGGCGTAGTGCGCAATACCCAATTCAAAGCTTGGAAGCATTGCTTTTCCATCACCTCTCTTTAGATTTTATTCAAGAAGGTATCTACCTCACTTAGGCCATCATAAGTAGGTAGGTCTCTTACTTCTGTTGATACGCAGCACAGTGACCTTGTCATCATATTACAATTAAGTGTAGTTACCTCATGTAACTGATTCTTCCGCTTTGTTTCCTCATCCGAATTTGAAGTACTAGAGCTCTCGCGCTCCCATGCAAGCCATCCATCCACAGTGGGATTCACCTAATTTTGGTTTCACGTTGTTATCTTATAGATGTAGTCCAAATCATCATTTCTTCCATAGTCGTGCACCGGCTTTGTATAGCATGATCCTTCAGGAAGGTCTAGAGGTATAAGTACATGTAGTGACTTCTTCTCAAAAATGATCTTATGCTTCTTCAGATTAATCACCTCGTTCATGTCAGTGGCCCAATCAATTCCTAAGAGCGCAGGGTAGGGATTATTGTCATCAATAATCCCTATCACTTCAAAATCAGATAGCGTACTCACTCTCTCAATGTCCATAGTGGTTCCCTGAAATCGCCCCATGGGTATTATCTTTTGTTGGTTCTTCATTTGCAGCTAAAAAGGGGATCATTGTACCATAGGTCTCATCATTCTCTCCCATGTCTACTTCGGCATAACATTTTCATCCAACACTAAATCTAGAATTACTTGGTCCATTTCATATTCTCCAATTTTCGTAGTCAACCTAATTTCTCTTCCCGTCCTTGTCTTATGCTTTCCAATCTTCTAGACTATGTGTGGTCCTTCTAGTACGGTCCCAGCCAATCTGTTAATGAGTTCCTGTAATCCTTTTACAGCTTTACTATCATGTAGTAACTTTATGCATGTTTCCAAGAACGTTGTGAGCATGGATGGATCCATCTCTGGCTCTATTCTATCTTTTCTTCTTGAAGTGGAGGCCCTCGCGAAGCTCTTCTTAGCTTCCATAAAAGTTTCCCGAGCGTGCTCCAAGTCAAACTCCGCTTCTTCTGCAGGGGCTTTGTGAACCCAAGTACTATCCTCTGGTTGTTTGTCTTTGTCATCTCCTATTACGATTCCACTTCGAAGCACAATATTCACATTTGGATCTTCCTCGTGTGGCTCAGACCTCATCATTTGTAGGTTCTGAGTCGGGGGAGGGTTTAGCGCTCCTTTGTCATGTATCCTAGCTATCAGTGTAGGACAATCTTATGATCAAACAAGGTGAAATATAAACATGATGACCACGTTGGATTTGTAAAATCATGTGCATAATGTCCTGGCCCTCCGCATTTGTACCATATCAACTGACCGCGACCTCTTCCAGGTCCTCCTCCACCTTGGCCTTGTCCGCACCCGTGAAATCCTATTCGTGCTACTCCTGCATTTTGGTCTAGGGGTTGTGATTTGGCCTAAACTCTGTAGGTGGGAGTTCTATCCATCATCAACTCATAGCTCCTACAAGTGCACTCATCGTGTCCCACCAACCTACAAAAGTTACAGAACAATTGCTACAAATTTTGTGTATACTTTTGTAACAAATGACAATTGTCGATAGCGTGTTTTCCACCTATTTGACAAATCACGCACCACAAAGAAAGTGCCACACTAGGTCTTGCTTGTGATTCCGGCCTTAATGGAATCGGTCATTCTCCTGTGAGGTAATTTGCAAACACCAAGTAGTGGTCCTTCTCATGACCTTGACCCTTGCATTTTACGCACCACACCTCTTCACGTACTTCTGGTTGAGCTGTCTTGTCCTGTTTCAAACTCTTCATCTCAAGGCATAAGTTTTTCAATTGCACGTGGATCTGCTGAACTCCCAAGTTAGGATACTACATTGGGGTCTCATGAAGCCTCATTTTGATCTCTAAGGTCTCTTCCTGAGTCCTTAACTTCTGTTGTGATAGAGCGCTCCTTAAATGTGGTGTTAGCAATGCTACAAACCATTCGTGATGTTGTCCATCCGTCAGATTCATATTAGCTTCGTAAATTGTACACTTCAACCTCTGATCCAAATCCCAAGGATTTTTTCCTAGTAGCATCATGATTTCTTTGAATCCAATTATCGACTGTGCTTCAGAATTTGGCCTGCTAAATTCTATGTTTAGCACTGTTTGGATATCTGTGATTTCCGCATTTGGATTATCATTGGAGTGCTTGATATACTAGGTCAAGGCACGACCCTACAGGTCACTAACCAGTGTCGCTTTCTTTATATTGTCATCCATAAATCCCTGTGCTTCCCATACGGCTCGTACAACAAACCAAAATTGGTGCGGATCCTCATTCCCACTCCCTTGAACAAAAGCAACTTTATCATGCTTGCCATATTGACTCGCGGTGGTGCGGAGGTGGTATGGGTGAAGATGGAGGTGAAGCTGGTGAAGCTGGTGGTGGTGTGGTTGGGGGTGGTATTCACATAATTCTTTGTCTTATCATATGGATTGCACTTCGTGATGAGACCTTTACGAGTTCTTCCTCGTCCCCTTGCAAAGGTGAAATCAAGGGGCTAGTTTCTGGTCCCTTATTTTCTTCGTTCCTGTAAGTGTTTCCACTTCGCGTAGCCCTGAACATCAAGGTAATTACATAACCCTCTTTTCACACAATAACATTTTAATCCAAGTATTCATGGACTTTACGTACTTACCTTGCAGTCCCTTGAGAAAGTGTCGCTCTGCCTCATTGTAGCTAACTGAGGTGTCAACCATAAACTTAGTAATGAATCCTCCTATAATTTGATCGATCCAATGATCAACAGCACATGCAATCTTATCCTATGATGCTTCCAACCTTCACACTATCTCTGGGTCCACATAATAGGATTGTCGAGTTTCCACCTTCCTTGGCTATCTACTAGCTTTGTGATCCACTCGTACAGCTCAGTAGGAAAAAACGTGAAGAAGATTTCATGGATCTTTGTGTACATCTAGCAATCTAACCACTCTTCTTTTGTCAGTCGCGAGTTCCTGTTCCCCTGCACCGTGAACTCGTGAATTCTTTTGTCCAACCAGCCTTCAATTTCCTTCTTAGTTGGATTCAATTGATATGACATCAAACATCTCTATGCAGATACTGGTCCTGGAAACAGAACCATTTGTTGGCTTGATGGGACGGGACCAGGTTCAGAGTTAATTAGCCAAACAAATTCCTACACTACTAGCCCTTTCAGCATTAGCCCATGGTGTGCGGATTGAGGTCTCACCCAAGGTAGTATGGATGGATGCTGGAACCAATTTTCCGCACCCTTGAGATGTCTGAGGGGTCAATTTAGTCCAACTATGCCTACCTTCATAAAGGATAGTTTGTGCACCTTTCTGACCTGCAATACGTTCGTGATGTAATATAATTGTCCTTCATGCAACCCTAACCAGGGGCTGAGGTGATTTCGCATTGCTATGGAAACGATCCGCGGTATTTCCCCAAGTTACACTAGTATCTTAATTATCCTCTTATATATGTTAGTCAACTTCGCATAACCAGATACTTTAACTGACATTCACTTAATCTACATAGTTATATATGTTCGTGAACCATATAGATAACATAAATGCAATTTATACCCAATATATTCGATACAGAGAATAGGAAATAAATACACAAAATTGATGTAAAACTTCTCTTTATTAATGCTTCAATAGTTACAGACTCGACCCACCTTGTGCACTCAACTGCACAGGTCCATGCACTTAGTTGCAGAGCCTTCTCCTACTCTACGGCCCAAAGACTCGACTTACAGTTAGATCTTCTGTTATGCTTCTATTTCATGATCATTACTTGAATTTAGATTCTTTTTTCAACTATTTAGAGCCTCTCTCTATTTATACAATCCCATGGTCCACAGACCATGGGTAGATCTCTAAAGTAGACATTACATTACAAAATTGAGGGTGGACAACCCTATGACTCATTTACAACTTCACGCCCACAAAATGTGGAGTATTTACATTAGATTTACACTTTTTAGCCAAAATTTGGGCTTTAAGCCCCAAAACTTTCCTTGGGGGATCTCATGCCCAATAGATATGAAGAAAAAATGTTCATCAGGCAAAGAATCATTGATGAGGGACCCTTGGGTCTCGGTAGGGAGATCTAGGATGAAATCTACAAGTATAAGTGCCTTCTTTCTTTTAGGGGAAGAAAACTGTAGGCTGAATTCTTGTAGGATAATAACCCATTAGGCGTATTTTTTATTCATCATACGATGGCTGAGAAAGTATCTCATGGGGTTAATATTTCCTATTACGGTGGTGGTCCATAAGATGATATAATTTTGAAGCTGGTATACGAAGTGTACTAGGGATAAGGTTGTCTTTTCAGATGGCTCATAGTTCAAAGTAGGCTCAGAGAGGTTCATGTTGATGTAATAGATAATGTGTTATCTATTATCATGTCCTTCTTGGAGTAATACCCTAGCGATGGCTACTTCAAATGATGATAGGTAAAGGGTATAGTCCTTAGCATGGTTAGGAGGCATAATCAATGGAGCTTGAGATAATGCATCTTTTAGGACTTCAAATTATTTTTGGGCCTATTCATCCCATTGTAAGGGGATTTCCTAACGGAGAAGGTACAAGAATTTGTGTGTGCAAGTGGAATAGTTGGGAACAAAGTGGCATAAGAAATTGGCCTTACCATACAACCTTTGTAACTACTTCAAAGTCTTTGGAGGTTGTATTTCCCTGATGGTGTGGACTTTCAGAAGGTCAACTTTAATATCTTTCTAGAAAACAATGAATCCCAGTAGTCTTCCCACATTAAAGCAAAAGAAACACTTTAGGGGGTTAAAGCATAGGTTATATTGTCGACATCTATGAAACACTAGGTGGACATCCTCCAAATTATCAGAGCTATTTTTGGATCATATTATGAGGTCATCCAAATATGATAGAATGAGATGATCTAGATCATGGAAGATATAATTCATGGCCTGCTCGAAGGTGGAACCAACATTTTTAAGAAAAAAGGGCATGACTCAATATGTGAATGTGTCCCATGGGGTTGTGAAGGTTGTTTTATACAAATATGTATGGTGGATCTGAATCTAATTATACCTTGAGAAGTCATCCATTAAGGACAAAGCTTCGTGATCGGCACATGCATTGATAATTTGGTCGATGAGGGGTGTAAGGTAATTATAATTGGGACATGCTTTGTTCAGACCTATAAAATCAACAAAAATGTGAATGGTGACCTATTTTTTTCATGACAAGTACATGGTTAGAAACTCAAGAGGTGTAAGGGATAAGAAAAATGAAAGAAACTTTGTGAAGATTGTCAATTTCCTGCTTCATCGCTTATCCTTTAGAAGTATGGAGATGGCATTTCTTTTGCCTAACAGGGTAGGCATCAGGCCATGTGTCAATATGGTGCTCCACAATGCTAGGGATGATGCTTGGACTTTATAACTAAGCCCATGTAAATATATCCCTATATTCTAGACAAATGGATTTTTATGAGGCTACCTCCTTTGGGGAACATGTTTCCCCTAGCGATATATCCTCGAATATGCCCAGTTTGGTTGAAATATAAACCTTAACAATTGGTGAGATATTTGACATGTTCCCTTACTCAAATGCATCTAGTGCTAGGATGGGATTTTTAAACCAATCTACTTGCCTTGGTGGTTGGAAATTTTTTGATTCTATTATGAAAATGTCATGACTTGGTGTTGTTAGCCTTGTGGGAAAACGGCCCAAAAAATGGATTCAAAACACTCTTGAACTCTTCAAGAGTCGATAAAGATCTTCCCAAGGTCGAAACAATCATATGCCAAAAGCCCTCAGGAGAGCGGAAATACACTATCGAGAACCTAAAAACACACCAAAAACATGGAAAAAACTGTTACCACAGTCTTAAATAGTGGTTGCACAACAACAGTTAGATCCAGCCGATCAACAACCCACATTAAATCGGCGGATCACATCGGTGGATCAAATCGGCAGAGGTGAGTAATGGCAATCAGCACTGGACACTACCTATCAGCGATCATCGATGATCAGGTCGGCGAATCGCAATGGCAAAGGCAAATCGGTGCAAAACAGGGGGCGATGGCAATGGTGATCGGCGGTTAAACGAGGACCATCGATCGTGCATGTAGATCGACGGCCCAAACCACATCGGCGGATTGCAGAATGGAGAGACCAAAGGGCAAGGCCTTTACATATAGCAATATGCGATTGCGATCAGATTGCATCGCAATATCACATCAGCAGAAACCAAGGGGCACAGCCTTTACACACTATGGATGCAACTTGCGATAGTGATTAAACCTGAACCCAATAGAGGAATTAATCATTTTTCAGGACTGTTGAAGTCCGGAAGGACAGAGAAGGGTGGGATTTACATAGTTGCAGCGTTTTATGGATGAAAAGGAAAACAATTATGGCTATCATTTGAAAGGGACTGTCATAGGGATTTCATAGGCCCAATAGCCACTCCATTTTCAAGATCAAGTGGCTAGCCATCCTTAGAAGCATTGTGTAGAAATGTTTACATGCGAGAAGAGGGATTTGGCTGGGATACAACGTTCGGTAGATGGATCCCAGAAAAGGAAAGAGAGGTGCCACAACACGCTGCAACCCAAATCAAATGAGATCATGGGGCATCTCTAGCATGAGAGAGCTCCCAGGCATCACGACAAGCCACCCAAAATATCTTAATATGGTTATTCCTCTATCAGAAGAGGAAAATCGCCGAGCCATGCCTACCTATTGAGGGAATCAATCTGTTAAACAAGACAGAGGGATAGATTAAGACACTTGAAGCCTCAAAAGGCTCAGGACCATTGTAAACAAGCTATAAATAGCTAAAAACAAGATGTAACATGGGTTCAAATTTTGGAGACTATTGAGACTTTGCTATTCAACCTTCTCATCTTCATTCTAGCAATATAAGATTCTTTTACTGTTATATGTTCAATGTCCATTTTCTCTTCTGTTCCAAGCTTGCACTTGAACATGTTGTTCATGTTTCTTCTGTGTCTAATGCCAGATAATTTTCATCTTATCTCTGCGTTGATAAATTAGATTTGCAAGCTTCTTTTACTTCCTGTAGTTGGCCATTCATATGTGTTTATATATGCATCTGCTGGTATAGTAGGTATTCTCCATCCATTCATTAAATCTACAAACTATTGAGCATTAGTGGTCTAAAGCCTTGTAAAGCTGAGGGTGTTCATGCATGCCTTGATTAAAAATAGAGTTGAAATGGTTATCTAGCTTGATCCAAACCATCTTTCATTCCAATAGTTTAGAGAACAATATTGAAGATTATATGTTACCAGGTATCTCTGAGCTGCAACCTAGGAGAGTTTCCTAGAGTGCTAACAGGTGTATCAATAGGCACAAATGACTTTTCTAGTAGAAAGAAAGAACAATAATGCATGGAATTCGATAGACATTTAGGTTCCTTCAATCCCTCTAGAATATCGTTGTCTAAGTGGAAAATATGGTGAAGTGGTGCATGTGAGGCTGTGAGGATAAGCTTGGGACCTAGCTATATTAGTAGACAAACAAGAAAATAATTCGGTGGTTGGTGTTATAGAACCCAGTGAAGTTGACAATGTGTAGACTTGATGGATCTGTACAGTCAAAGAAGGTGTCACTATTGTGGTAGGTTTAGTTGTCTCAACACCAAATAATGTTTAATAAACAATGTGAATTAGGGTTCCTACAAAAGAGGAGATGAATCTTATGTGATGCTGCATGTCGTCAGCACCAGGTGGTGGGAGAATCATTGTAAGGGTGGATTGATGGTGAGTTGTATAAGGTTCCCATGATAATGTTAGCATCCTAGCACCAGCTGGTGGGAGAAACTTTGTAATGGCAAATTGATGGTGAGTTGGAGAAGGTTCCCATGATAACGTTAGCATCCTAGAAGCTAGGGATTTGGTGAATTGATGGATGGCATATGCTAAGTTGTCTTAATTTTCATAAATGGGACATATCGTAAAAATATGAGAATTGTTGCTACAAATATTGCACATAGGACTAATGTTGATGTAATGAATGGTGTGGGTATCAACATCTACCATAGCACGAGATGATGACGCATGGTGGGTGTAATGAGATGGAGGATGCATGGGCTTTTTCCATGATCCGGATTTAAACACGAACGCAATAGATTACAGAGATAACCATAAATACAAAGATGCAATAACCATGAATAAAGAGATGCAGCGGAAATAATACTTCATTTCATTAATGGAAAATACCGAAATATGCTTACAACCAGAAATGGAAAGAAACCAGCTAGGGCGATGGTAGCTTATCTCTAAGAAGAGATGTGGCCGCTACATGCCTCTGAACTATTCTGATCTGTGTTACAATGAGGCTCGAAGGCCTATTTATTGTTGAGAAACAATGGAAAACCCTTCACATTCCAAAACCTACCCTTAGAAGATGAAATGCCAAATTGTGGGCCCCGTTTTGGGTAAATTGGTACATCAATTTCCCGGGGTCGTAACTTTGGCATACGATCCGTTTGATGCGTATGATAGCTCGTTAGAAAGATCTATCCGAGAACTACCACTTTGGGAAGGGCAACATGGGTCCATGGACCCATGTTGCCCCCAGATTTCCCAAAAAACTTCGTTTAGAGCCTCAAAACGGCCCCGGAAGTTCAAGGCCTGAAAAAACTGCTAAAAATAGTAAATTGTGCTACAATTACGAAAACTAAAAAACTGAAAGAGACAGTTGCGGGGGTCCAAATGGGATAGGTGGGTGGCCACCAACATCCACCTGGATCATTTTAATTGTTGAGTCCACTGTTAACTGTGAAGTTTGGAGTCATATATGAGCTTCATGACCTTTAGAAAATTTGTTTTGCCACAAGATTACTATGTCTCTGAATGTTGTCATGTGTCACACATTAGCAATTCTTCTTTGGACGATAGAAATCTTAGCACCACTCTAGCTAGAACTC
>APFE030754512.1:106465-127421 GCA_000404065.3 Pinus taeda
TGGACCCATGTTGCCCCCAGATTTCCCAAAAAACGTCGTTTAGGGCCTCAAAACGGCTCCGGAAGTTTAGGACCCGAAAAAGCTGCTAAAAATAGTAAATTGTGCTACAATTAAGGAAACTGAAAAACTGAAAGAGATAGTTGCGGGGGTCCAAATGGGATAGGTGGGTGGCCACCAACATCCACCTTGATCATTCCACCTTTGGATATTATTATTGGCATTGATAGAAGGATGTGTGCCCCCAATGTCAATTTATCATAATGTTTCTCTTGCTGCTTGAAAATGTGGAACATAGTGGCAATTTTGTGTATGATGTGCTTGGGAGTAGATGTGACAATGATTGTGCAAGCATCTCGCTTGATTTGAGTGAGTTGGTCTAGGTATGTGGACCAATAAGAGAAATGCCTCTCTAATCTTTCTCAATTCCTAACTTTTCTTGATCAGGTGGTTGGGTCTACCACATAGGGTGCACATATGGGGAGGTTTTGGAAAAACTACTTGAGCTAGTATTTTCATTCTTCTAGGAACTAACCTAGGGTGTGAGGTAGAATTAGGATGGGTGCATGGTGAGCTATATGTGGTTCTTTTCCATGAACAAAAAAATATGGTTTTGGATCCATCATCTATTGTTGGCATGACAAAAATTAATGGAGCAATGATATTGGCTTGAGCGAGTGCACCCAAAGCATCACGATATAGAGCGATTTTGGGGTAGTGATGAGTGTAATTCCCATACTCTATGCATATAGTGCATGCATGGTTGGTGTGAAATGCCTTATTACATGTTGGTGTGGTTTTCTCTCCTACAGGTGGAGTTGTGGCCACTAGCATTTTTGGGGCATGTAGAATATATTTTAACTTCTCTAAGTCGGGGCACATGTTTGTAGGGTACCCGACTATTTAACATAAAGTACAGGGTGGGGGTACCTAGATGAGGAAGAGTTTGTGTCTTCCACCTTCTTCTCTTTTAACGTATCCCTCTTTTTGGAACCTACTGGTGTCGTCCTAGGCATAGCTCGTATTGGAGTAGTTTTCTAAGGAGGGGCTATAGGAATGATGCTCATTGAGGTGATACCTAAGTTTGTTAACATGGCTTGAGGGGCCAGATACCATACATGTATCGTGAAATCCATATTTGGCAATGTGAGTGTTTCCATGACTTTGTGCGAGACAAAACCAGATAGGGGGTATAAGAAATGTGTTTGGGTAATAGCATAGGGCAGGAATGTAGAATTAGTAGTTGTGACACTGGGGGTGTCTAAAACTAGTTCCTGATTTTGTGGGGTGTTTGATGAACTCATCATGCACACTGGGGTTGTTGTGGCTACAGTGGAAGCCTCCAAAAAGGTGGGTCTCAAGAGTATGTACCGAGGAGTGTGGGTGGATTTAATAGCCTTGGTCCATGTTCAGTGTAGGTTGTGACCAACTCTGGGGAATATCGACAAAAGGCAACACACCATCAGGGGTGTTGGATGTCTTTTTATTGTAGTACGTAAGTTGGTATACTGTAATGATTTTCACATCATGAGGGAACATCATAATCATAAATACACAAGATGAAACTATATTCATTGCATACATGTAATTGTAATCCCATTAGGCATATAGGACTTTTATGTCTATGAGCACCATTTTACTGACGAGCTGCACTAGAACATCCTGAAATAGGCCAATGGGGGCAGAAGGGCACTCTTAATATGCTCTACGAATAATCTCTGATGGTTTGAGCTTGGGAGATCCTAGTTTTTTCCAAGTTGTTTTAGACATAATACATGTGGATTCTCCCTCATCAACTATGCATCGATGGATATTAATTTTATGAATTGTGATCGAATTTGAAATAAGGCTATCAATGGAAGATGTGGGGTGGCATTAGCCAAGTCAAAAGCCATTAAAAGAGGATTGCTCAGGTCAATTGCACCTAACGTAGAAAGTAGGGCTTTCCGTTGAGTTGGGCATGTTTGTAAAACTTCCAATGTTGACATAGTGGATGGAGATTGAGCTAGGTCATCGAGTATTTTGTAGCTTTGAGCAGCCTTTGAGTTATGGCATGTTCGACATAGAGGCCCTTTAGCCATACATGGGATGGATTTTATAAGGGATTTAGAGATCATCAAAGGTGTTTTAGGTGTTGCAGTGGTCATGGTGGATGGGTTGGTTTTCAGTTGAGTTCTGTAATCTCGGTTTTGCATTTGCAAGGGAACTACTTCTCCTGCCATGTAAATGTCGTGACTTGAGTAATTTTCGTAATTTCCTCTAGGAGGATTCAATATTTTTGTTGTGAGTGTTCATGTTGGATATTTACCACTCCTTTATGGTGGAAAGGATTTTGTGTTATAGTATGTTGTTGGTTCGCCCCCCCTGCACTCTAGTAACCTTCATCCTCTTCAACTCAAGGAGTTGAGGGAAATGATGGGTATCATGGTCATATTCCCGCAAATAGCACACGCATGGTTAGTCCATAGACTAGTGTTCTTGTTTTGTTTTTTTAGATTATTATTGTTTTGACCATAGTTTTGATTTTGATTGGGGTTTCCCCAACCTCCGCCCGTGGAGGTTGTTGTTGACTGTTTCCCCCTTTTCTAGGTTCCCCTTTCTTGTTTTTCTTTCCTTTCTTCTTCAAGGAATTAGGTGGGCTTTTCATGTTTATTTTTTCAAATGACTATTGTTGTTGAGAGAAATATGGTTGAACTAAATTCACCCAGTATAAGGTTAGGATAATGGGTTATTCTGTTGGGGTGCTGGAAAGGGAGAATAAGGATTCCCTTGTCCTTGGTTGTCATAAGTGCTCTGGGAAGTGGAAACCAATTCTTCAGAGATATGAGAGTATTGAATTCTTTGTGCAGGAGGTTACTGACCACCCTACGTGGTAAGGTGTTGGCCACCTTGCGTGGGAGGGTATTGGCCAACCTGTGTGGGAGGGTATTGGTTGAAGAGCATAGCAAGATTCTACATAGGTGCAAGTTGAATAAGGTAATATAATGCATTATATGGTGGTATCACTGTAGGTATGGGACCATGGTTGGTAGGTGTTTTGTCCATTATAAACATTTCCAAGTTGTTGGTAAGTGTTTTTAGGTTGATTTTGTGCTATGGTTTCGATCGACCCATCTACAACAATAGATACCCCTGGTACCTCTGATGGGAACTATGTAAAATATCTAGAGGGTTGGTGTGTGGGCTCCCCAAAGGGGTAGTGCTTGGAGAACCCTGAAGGGTGGTGAAATGGGTGCTTTGAGGGGGAGGGGTCCCAATCAATGTTTCACTGATAAAGGATGATCCTATAATGGTGGCTGCATGATTTCTTGTCCACCTAAATGACGAGAGGCCAAACACACCTCCCGTTAATGGGGGGTGGTTTTGAAAGGTCCTAGAGAGATGGGGAATCATGGGGTTCCCTATGGTGTCAATTTTGTGCTACTTTTGGTGATTATGGAAGGAGGTACGTATCAAAGAAAAATCACATGCATAAAACAAAGAAAAAAATAAGTGGTTAATTTTTCCTTTAAGCTATGTTATGTAATAAATCAAATAATAAAAATGGTCTTTTGTTTGTTTCTAAGTATGATAAAATATCCTATGAATACCTATTCATCCTTACCATTGTCAAAGTAACTAGGCCTTGTAGAGATATATTTTATAAAGAGTACTGGGGCCACATCCCAAAAGAACTAGCGACATTTCTAGTAGCCAAAAGAATCAACCAAGGTAATGCATGAGGCTTTAGTGATTCCCAGACCTCCACCAATAAGGAAAGGATGCCCTAATTTTTTCCACTAAGATACCTTTGTCCCATGTGAGCAATCGAGTCTTTAGCTTCTTGGTAATCAATTACCAATACTGAGCATTATACAAGTCGGGTGGCCCCATATAGTACTGCATGCACTGGACCTCAACCAAACCTCCTTTGAATCGGTTCTTTGACATGCTTAGGTAGTCTGTGGGGTGATGAATGATTTTAAGCACCCTAAAATTCAACTTCTATATTTCAAAAATGTAGAATTACCATGGAGGCTTATGGGATGCCTACCCCTAATGGTCCTAGCTTGAACTATAAATTCTTTTATGGACCCTATGGGGAGATTTATTTGGTTCAAGTTATGGTTTATTTTAGGAGTCTTTCTTCACTTATGGTGTGAGAATGTAATCAAAAGTAAACTAAGTACAAAAGCTCCAAAAACTAGATTCCCTTTGTACAAAGATTATAAAAGCTTAGCATGTGATGTGTAATGTGTGTGCAAGTGGAAAGTGAACATACAATTTGTGAGAAGATGTGGATATGTGATGATACTTTACAATATCCTCTAATTACACTAAGCCTTTTATTGTTCCATGCATGAAAAATAAATAATATGTGGATAGTGGGTCATTTACTCTTTTCCTATTACACTATGTGTGCCTAAAGGGAGATGAAAAAACTCAAGTGCTTTAAGAAAGCTTTCATATCCAAGCCCAAGATCATCTAAAAGATGCAAGGGAAGCAAGGGATACTTACTTTCTTTAGTAACACTTGGTCTCAGTCCAAAAAACTAATGAAATAATTTTTTTTTGGTTAGTAAACAAGATATGTGGATAATGGGCCACTTACTCCTTTACTAAATAAGCTATGTGACTTTTTGAAAAATAGAAAAATAAAATAAAATAAAAACATGTGTGGAATGTGGCCACTTACTTTTCCATTTAATTAAGCTATGTGAGAAGTTAAAACTTAAAGAAAAGACTACATAATTTCTCTACTAATAATGATTAGTAAAGAAACTAGGCAATTTGAACTAACTGGAAAAAATATTCAAAGGTGAAGGAAACTCACTAAAGTTTTCCAATCACCTAGGAAAGAAAAATTACGATGGTTTTTTGTGCTCTCTGTAAACTACATGGGTTTTCCTATACACGGGTGTGTGGATCACATGTCTGTTATAGCACAATTTACCACCCTTCGTACTTTTGATGCTTGGTTTATGGCCTAGTGCAACCCCTCCTTCCAGACTTGGTCCAAATATATATAAAATAGTGTTTTATTCCCTGTACGCTACTTTTCCCTGAGATAAAACTGTGTACACGCGGGTTAGTCAATAACCAACCTACGTATATGTGTTAAAACACTTAAAATATTAAATTTCCTAAATTATGGGTGGAGTTCACGGGTTTTACCTATTGATTACCTCCTATTGCCCATGGCCCAACTGTTTCCCAATTGTTTCCCAACTAAAAAACTAATTGGGATAAGTATAAATAGACTTCTATGGGAAGGAATAAAGGAGGATAAGAGATAGATTTATTGTACAGAGATTATCCCTGGATAAGTCTGATGAATCCATGTGCCTCATGCACTTCCCCAAGCTTCAGGAAACCCTTGTTTCCTTGATTATAGACATTCTCCCTCTTTCTTGAGAAATCATGGTGTTGGTTATGGAAGAAGATTGTTTAAGGTTGGGATAGGACGAATCTGGAGGACGGTTCCACTTGGAGCTGGAAGAAGAAGACTCAGGTGAATTCTCTCCATGTTATTTATACCTTACTGCAATAAAAGAAATGTTGTCTTGTTTCCAAAATTAGCTTTGTTATTGCATCAAATTATGTTGTAATTCATATATGAATGTTGTTTTGATGTATGATCAATCATTTGCATATATGATATAAAGTCAAATTTCATGAATATTCTTTACTTCTATACTACTATGTATGTTCTAGTTGAATGATTTCCAGGTTTGAAGAACATCGGGAGTTGCAGAGGCTTTGAACCTTGCGGGACCTACTCGAACAAAGGAAATCCGGGTACAAACACTCTTACGTAGTTTGTTTATATAATAAGTTTGCTTGAGTTGTATGAGTATTTCTTGTTGTAGTTTGCTTCTGCTCTGTTGGGGTTCTAACCCAAAGCCCTAGGATACTTATTCCTGAAACAATGTCTGTCAATGAAAAAATCCACGTGACCATCGAAAAAAAAAAGTCAAGTTTCTCGACCGAAAACAAATCCAAAAGTTCTTGCAAAAAATCCATAGAAGTGATAGGAGCATAATGGAATGAAAATGTAGAGAGAAGGTCCTACAAAAACAACCCTTAGATCAAAGAAAGGAAACTAGTGGAGTTTCCATCTTGTCATAGTTTTTTTGTTGCTATGGAGTACCAAATACACCTTTCTTGGAGTTGGTTGTTCCGTACAAGGAGATCACAAGAAATTGGTTGTTGTTGGTGGAAAAACAGGGGTAAAAAAAGCATTGTAAGTAGTGAAAACAATGCATATATCAAATTCAAACTAAAAACTAAGAAATAAATACCTAAATAATTCTTAATGGAGAAAACATGTAAACAAAGTAATGGAAAAGGGTTCCCTTTATTGACTGTTGAATGTAGAATAAATACAATAGATTAATTAAAGACAATTGGAGAGAATTATTTGAGAAATGGTGCTAGAAAATCCTTAACAAGTAGGTTCCTTTCCTCAATCTCTTTGCAAGCTTCCTCTCTCTCAAAGAAGTATGAAGGCTCTCTTAATGATGAAATCCTCTTCTCAATGAAATGCTTGATTGCTTAGGGAGAAATTTTAGTAGCATAATAATGTTTTGCTTCTTCTTATTCTTGTATCTAATAGAACTTGTATTTATAGAGCTTCTTGGACACTCCTCCTCTCCTTGGCTCATCAATATGGTGGTTCACCTAAAAATGAGATGAGAGCTACCAATTCCTTGCCTTTAAGGCTTCTTAGGGCTCAAGGCTTGAATTTGTCAACCCATCATGTCAAGATTTAGAGTGTTTCTCAAGCATGTTCATGGCCCAAGGTATTTATTGGATGTTTCCGCGACTATGAGGCTATCGAAGAAACAATCACGCAACCACTAATTTCTAGTAATGGTGCACTCGCGTGATTCAATTTTTTAAATTGAACCTTAGGAAATATTTTTTTTTTGGTGTCCTGACGTTTCCAGCTAGAAATTTCACCCCTGTATGTGCTAATCATTGACTTTGAGTGTCTCTTAATGCATACTGATGAGTGTACAATTTTCATATGATAAAAGGGATTTCGATCTCTAAGAGGAGTGTTTTGAGATCTAAAATTATGATAATTATTGTATCTGGAATTTTCATCTCTTTCAACTTAGATCCTTCTATAATCAATAGCCTTATGTACAAAGGTGTGACATTTATAACAATGACCATAAAGTGAATGAGAGTACCTCAAGTTGGAAAGTTCATGAGTTTTTGCATTAAGGTACCTTTGTTGTCTAGTTGATTGATTCATTCTATGTTGATTTGGCTCCTTAGTGTGGTTAGAATTATAATTGTGGTTTAGAGGATCCCATGCCTAATTTGTTTCCTGAAGGCGTTAGAATATTCATAATCCGATCAAGATTTATGTTCCTTCTGCAAAATTTTCATTTATACCCTTCATAGTCTCCAATCTCTCAAGATCTATTCTCAGAGAGACAACCTCTGCCTCAAGGATCTAACAATTTTCTTCCCATTCATGGATCAAATCAGTAAGCACTTCTTCTTTTTGTTTAGCTTCTTCTAATTTGAATTTGAAGGACAAAATTTCATCTTTGCATGCTTTTTAAATCATTTCCTTCTTTACCTTGAACAATTCCTACTTTAGATGCTTGTTTTCTTCTTCTAGTTTCTCACATGTTCCTTGTTTTTCTTCTATTAGAAGAGCTAAATTATCTTTACTTTTAAAGTCTTCTTCAAGTTTTTATTTTTGATAAAAAAATCCTAATTGTCTGAGTTGTACATACCTTCTTCAACACATTGTAGTTGTTCTTTTAGTTTCCTATTATTTTTCCCAACCTTTTCTAGCTCATCAAGAGCACTGATGAGTTCACGTTTGAAGTACAATACTCCTACTTCTTCTTCCTCTTCAGAGTCAATAATATTTCATTTATTGGAGTCTGCTCCAAATTCCATGAGTAAATAAACATTTGAATCATCTTCTATTGAGTTTTCGATGTCTGACTTTGGTGTTGAGCTATCCTCTTTGGATTAGAGTCCCTTTTCCTTAAACAACTTCTTCTTCTTATGTTTTTGAGATTTGCTTCTAAATTTTTTATTGTCTTCCTTTTATGTTCGTTATCTGTAAGGGAACTTGAAAGAAAAATTTCCAACTCTTCCATGGTCAAAGCGTTTAAAGTGAAACTTCCCTTTATACTTCCCTGATCCACACTTTAGTTTCCTAGAAAATTGGTCCATCTCTTGATCAAATTTTCAACTAGAGAAATCTTAATGATCTTTGTGCTCCTTGGCCTTCTTGGTTACTTTGAACGCTTCCTCCTTGGGTTCTAACTCCTCTTTTCCTACTCACATCTCATAGGGTGTGAGAGTACCAAGAAACTGATCCATCGTGAGATTATTTAGACCATACATCTCTTTAATGGCAGAAAATTTGGCATTATATCTCATGGGTAGAGATCTTAAGACCTTTTTAACAATTATGTATTCTTTGAAAGCTTCATTGAGTCCTCTAATAATATTGGTTACTTCATCAACACTGAGAAAGTATTATGCTATACTTTATTCTTCACTCATTTTTAAGCTTTCAAACCTCATTTTTAAAGTTTGAATTTTTGCCTGCTTAAATGTATCATCTCCTTCATAACTCTGACTGAGATTGACCCATACTTCCATATTAGACTTACAACACATAATTTTTATGAGTTCAAATTGATTAAGGCCAAAGAGAAAAGAATTCTTTGCTTTGGCATTATTCACATACATTTTTTTACCATTTGCATCAGTGGAAGGGACATTAGGGACATCATAATATACTAGTATAGAGCTTTAAACATCTACTCCCAGGGACATAAGATATGTTTCCATCCTAACTTTCCAAAAGGCATAGTTTGTCCCATCAAAGACTGGTATCTTGCTAGAATAAGCATCCTGGAGCCATTGCCTATACATAATTCCTGATGGATCTACCTTCCAGTAGTTAGATTGTTCCTAAAGGAACTTGGCTCTGATACCAACTGTTGGAATAATGAATTACTGAGAGGGGGGGTGAATTTGTAATAGTGGGTTTCTTAAAAATTTAATTACAAACCTTAAATTATTTTTACTACTGTAAATTATTTGAGAGAGATTTCATGCTACAATAAACATGAACATCTAGATAAGATATCCACATACATCAACTGAGCAACACACACACACACATATTGATACAAGTATTTTTACGTGGAAAACCAAAGGGAGAAAACCACTAGTATGTTTGTTATTATGTTGTAATTTAAGCACCCTATTAATTACATCAAGTTATTTGTGAGAATCCACTCACAAGCAGGTTCCAACCCCCTTCAGATAGCAATCCACAACTTTCCAAGAGGCATCGACCTCTTATTAAAGCATACCATTACCTACTCTATCCACTGTTTTACGTTTCATACAAATTTCAAACTGGAAATAGAGGCAAATACATGTACACATAAATATAAATCTCATTCACTATAATACCAACCTCTTCCCTTTAGCTCTGGAAATCTCCTCTAAACTGTGCTCCTTATTACTCCTTAAGCTCTAATCTCATCCCTCTACAACATTGTATCTCAGTTAAACACTTGGATCACTCACTCTATCTTCACACTCACATCACTACTCTCTTCATTGCTCTCAACAATTATACATTCACCCCAATTGCTTAATTACAATCCTAGGTTTTATTTGAGTGTCACATAGTGAATGATGTAGTCCCTATCAATCATCAACCTACCATTCTCATTACTTGAGGTGTACTCTATGAATATCTATTCATACTGCAACAACATTTGGCTACTTGCCACTTGGATCATACTAAAATTTGAGGATGGGCTTTTGAGAATTTTTCTCCACTCAGCTACTCAACAACTATAGTTGGAGCACAAGTAATTAAGATAATGGTAACCTATATGATTCTCCATTTTGGGAATTAAATCTCAGTCAACCTACACACTCAAGGAGGTTCTTCCATGCTTATTAATTTCTCATAGAGCTCAAGACGTACTCTGTCATGGCTTCTCTAAACTGTGATCTGATCTCTTCTCCCTAAGGCTCTATTCTTCATTTAATTCAATGAAGTGTGCAAGGGAAATTAGAGGTGGCTTAATTCTACTCAAGACATGCTCATCAAATCATTCTACACAATTGTGATACTTCCTTCCTTGACTCAGTGATCTCCATAGTAGTCATTACTCTAGCAACACCAACTCTTATGCATACATTTACTCCTAGCTTTCAACTCATTCATCCTTTATACTCCTTTGTATTGTAGTCACAAAACTTTGCATCTCATAACTTTTATTAAAAGCAATTCTCAAGTTCTTACTAGGGTTCCAGCCTTGGCCTTTAGCCTATTTTTCTTTGCCTCCTAATGATTTTCCACCATAAGACCGTGTCTTGTGATCGACAACAGAGCAATTAGGTTCTAAGCCCTTCAAGGTCCTATCAGGGGCCTACCTACATGTGTAAACACTTTATTCCCTCGATTCTCAAGATTATATGACCAAGTGCCAACACAATGCCTGAACCTCTTGGACCTGACACTTTCTCAAAATGAATTTATAAACATTAGGAGTATTTTGAGGTCTAAAAATGGGCCTCCTGAGAAAAATATAAAACGAAAATAAAATTTATAAGTACCAATAGGATTCAAGATGATGATGCCAACCATGGGGGATGATTCACCATTTTTGGAGTAAAAAAGTAAAAATATTAAAAAATAATAAAACTACTCTTTTCAACTCGTGTTTTCAACTTATCTCCCTAAACTTTTACTCAAATTTCAAGTGGGAGTACTTGTTGGATGAAAACTTTAATTCCTCATCCAAGGGGTGCCCATTTCACATGCTTGTGATGGACCATGTTACACGAAAAATGAGAAATACATGAAAAAACGTGATTGCAATCATGTTTTTCATGTATTTCTCATTTTTCGTGTAGTAGGGTCCATCGAAAGTATGTAACATGGGTAATCCTTGGATGATGAATCAAATTTTGCATCCAATGAGTGTTTCCACTTGAAATTTCAGTAAACCATAGGGATATAAGTTTAAAATATGAATTGAAAAAACAATTTTTTCTTTTTGCCCTCTAAAATTTGATGATGTAATCTAATATTAATTTATTATTTCCATTATTGTTTTATAATTTGCTTAGGAGGCTCATTTTAGACCTCAAAGTTCCCCTAATGGAAGCTATGATATTTTCAACCTCAGGGATATACTTCTAGGGTGACATCATGCTTACGTCATGAACCCCATGTGGCATCTCCTAATTTGTGACACTTGTCACCTAGATTTCCCCCATTCACCCAACCAAAAATATTGAATCTAACTGCCATGTGTCCCTTGTACAACCATGTCATGATGACATCATCTGCCACCATCACCTCCTGAGAGCTAATCAATTGTTTCGATGTATCCTGTTGGAGGAGAGAGAAAGGGTCCCTAGACCCTTAGTTTTGCAAGTGTTTTCCATTGTAAATCCCTTCTCCCCACAACCCTAGTGTTTTTAAGGAGTTGAATTAATAAGAGGTTATCGTGTTCTAACCTTCTGGGGTTCTGGGTTTCTGGGCCTTTCGAGATTCCAGACTTCTTGCTTCCCTGGTGTTAGAGTCGGTCTTGAGCCCTCTATCAGCGATCAAAACTCTTTGCATTTTGCATAGGTAGGTGTCTCATCAGTGTCAATTTTTTGCATCCCGTTAGGCATGCCATAACCCTGATGGAGGAGCTGATGTGTTTATACCCTCTTGGCATTGCTGGTTTAAGTCATTTCAGTAATTAAAGCTCTTTCAAGCTTGTCTTGTCTTCTCTTGAGGTCAATTTCCTAGGTCTAGGGTTTTGGTCAAAAATATTACAAGGTCATGTGTTTGAAAGTCAATGAGTGTTCCGTAAGCCAGAGGGATGATTGTAAAGGTGTTTCTTCTAAATTTTTATCTGGTACAGTTAATCTTCACCTTGGATTTAAAAACTCTGTTTTTAAAGCCAAGGTCATTTTTTTATTTATTTGTAAAAAGTGATGAAATTTCGAAAATCTTCAGTGAACAAAATGCAACCCTGGTCCCCTTGCCAAGGTCCCTCAGATGATCTACCTGCAAAAAGAATCAAGCAAAAGCATTAAATCAGTCAATTTCAGGACAAAAGGAAACCAAAAGGACAACAACATGTAAAGTTTAAAATTGTCATGAAAAAACATTAGAAAGTGGGTTTTGGGCATGAAATTTTTTCAAATGAAACCTATAAAGGCCCAAACTCCCTCCTTGCACTCTCATTGTGTATTCATAACCCTTGCAAGAGAGATTGGGCGAACTTCCAAGTGAATTGAGGTGAAATCGGGCTCAGGACAGGTGCGTGACTTGTCAAGATAGGTGCGCGACTTGTTGGGAGGTGTGCAACCTGTCAAAGGGTCTTACAGAGAGGAATTTTGCAATGGGCGTGACACGTCAAGAGGGGCGCGACTTGTTGGGCGTGCTGCGCGACCTGTCAAGCTGTCTTCCCCCAACTCATTTCAGAATTGCTCAAGCCTCCTTTAATTCATCAAATCGCTTGAGGTAGGCCCTTCACTTGTGAATGGCTGCTGGTTAGTGAGGAAACATCATGAATGTGCTTGTAATGATCAAATTGTGCAAGAAGAAAGACTCCATATGGTTGTTTATAAATTTGTAAAAGGTGCTAGGGTATATTGTTGTTTCATTGTTTCCCCGTGTTCTCATTCTCTTCATTCCTATTTCATTTTCCCTATGTTTCCATGACAATTTCCCTTTTAAATTTGCAAGAAAAATAAACCCTACCCCTTTCCCTTTAAAAATAAAAAATCAAACCCTAACCCTACCCCTCATTATATCTATGTAAATATATGACATTTGATGATGCATGTGCAGTAATGTTTGCAGTGTTTTTCCCTAATTTCCCTGTTTACATATATCCCATTTTCCTTGTAAAAAATATAAACCCTACCCCTCTCCCAAAAGCATCAAAAAACAAAACACTCAAACCCTCATTTTGCTGCACCATATGCATGAGTAACCGCAAGAAATTGTTGGTGAATATGTAGAGAATTTTGTAAATTTTCCCTATTTTCCCCTGTTAATGAATGTATGCATATTCCCATATGTTTACTTCCTATACATGTATACCCATATGCAATGATTTCTGCAAATAATATTCCAATATTCCTGATGATAAATATGTATTCCTATTTGCCATAATTGTTTGCATATTTTCCTTAAATTCCCTGTTATGTTCCTATATTCCTAATTCCTTGTAAAAAGATCCCTCCCCTAACATTTCCCTCATGTCCTTTTCCCTTTGAAATAGCATAGAATTCAACACTTTTTACAGGCAAAAACAGCAGTACAGTTTGTCCACTTTGCTCCTAAACTATGTCAGAAACCCAAACTTATGAGCAAAGTGATGACCAATTATCAGCTGCAGAAATTGAGGAACAGAGGCAGCCTCGTAGGGGTGGTAAGGGTGGACATCATAAGTGAGAGGAGCCCACCTCTTTGATAGAATTACAAGCTTGTCCTTTGGCAGTATCATGTTTCCAGTATATGTCTTGTTACGAATTTTGCGAGAGGATCTCTCAGATTCAGCACCACCAAGAGTTGGCCCGCCTTTTTGTTTTACACTTGCATGATGGACATGTCAACCTTGCAGCGGTAAACTTTATTTTGACACCCGAGGTGATCTCACAGGCTACAGGGATACCTAATGTTGGTGAGGTGTGGAATAAGCGCAAGTTGTTAGATTTTGTTTTCTTTGAGCCTTATGTTCGGCCACCATTCATGAGACATATGGTAGGTGTGTTTCCATTCAGGTTTCTCGGAAGCGAGTATGCTCCCATGGTGAAGCTCATTATGCATTATTTTACTTGTGAGGGCAGATTTTCACTGGTGTACTCATATCACATTCGCCTCTTGATGCATTTCACCGGAGTGAGGATGATGAACATCCCGGTTTTCTTCTTTCAGAACATTCATAGGATGGTGCCCACGTTTCAGAGGAAGACCCTGGCACAGCAGTACAGGAGCCTTTACCATCATGGTTTGCTTCAGCTAGTAGTATTGCATCAGTTGACTCAGCAGGGCATCTCATGGGAGGAGTTCATCTCTCGTGAGTTTTTCACAGTACCATCACCGCCACATCCTAAGGTTGTTCACGAGGAGGGAGGACCATCACATCAGCATGACATCCCTGTTACTAGACATGTCAGCTCCTCACCTCAGGTCACCTATCAGAGAGGTCCAAGGGCCTTATTTGCAGTAGCTCGACGAGTACTTTCTCCACGCCAGGTGGAAGGGGTCTCGCCTTCTTCATCAGCACCGCGAGTGTTATCTCCACAACAGGTGGAAGGGGCCTCATTTCCGACAACAACACAGGTATCAGAGAGGGGAAAGCAGCCCATGATTGAGGAGAGATTGTTAGGTGATCCAGTTATTGATCTTGATGCCGGTTCTCCTAGCACAGAGCTCAAGGATATCATCCGAGAGCAAAGTACCGAGATTCAGTCGCTGCAAACGAAATTGTTGATGGAAAAATGGATAATCAACTATTTAGAGCAGCGAAACAAACAGTTGGAGGATGAACACAAGCTATATGAGCTGCAGAAAATTTGTGAAGACCGAGAATTGGCTCGTAGGAGACCCGGTGACTTGAGACCCATAGATCGAGAATCTATGTTTATTTGGGACAATTCTCATTTGAAAAGGTTGTTGGCTAAGGCCAATCAAAATAACAAACTTCTAAGGAACATGAAAAATCATTATTAGGTGTGGATGCACATGTGCAAAGCAAAGATGAAAGTGCTTCGAAGGCGGTTGGCAAAGGCACTAAAACGGAGAAAAAGGCCCGATCCCCTCCGCATCTTGGCTGAGGCTTCCTTGAAGGAGCCTAGCACTAAATAGCTCAGCCACAGCACAAATTTCAAAAAAATTTGAGCATTTTGGGTCATTTTTGGTATGTTTTGGCAATTTATAGGTTTTTGCTCATTAACGCATCTCACCCCCGGTGAGACATGTCGTCCTGACACCTCCATTTTACAAAAACTAAGCATTTCCAGATTTTTCATGCAAAGTTACATATGCACATGGAAGGACTTGAGATTTTGTGAAGTTTTGGGCCTCCAGAAAGTCAAAAAAACATGCAAAATTTGACTTTTTGCCACTTTTTTGAACTGCAGAAAGCTGTCTTGGGAGACTTGAGTTTTGACAGGGCAAATGAACTCCAAATCCAAAAATTCCAGTTGGGTTGGAAATTATACTCACAGACCTTTCCAACAAGCCTACTCTTGCCCAATTTGGCCACCGGAAAGTGCCCCAAACATGGCTCCAAATGTGCACGACATGTCAGGCAGGGGGGCGCGACATGTTGGGCAGTTTTCACAGGAAATTCATCTACAGCTCAGGAATTCGCCCAGCTTTGACCAGTTTTGACTTGAGATGGGATTTTTCACCCCCTTTGATGTAATTAATGTATTTTCATGTTGCCATGACACTTATTTACCTATTCTAGAAGATTCATGCATGAAATAGCAAACATTTAATGAATGGATTGGTTTCCTAGTTTATAGAGGCAAGTTGTTTTGACTGCCTAGTTGTTAGTGCTAAGTTTAGAAGTGGTTGAAACAACTCCTAGAAGGATGAGCTAAACCCCTAGAGGTAGGGAAAGAGGTTAGATCATCTATATTATGTACTTTCATACTCATTTTCATGGTGGGACTCTTGAGGGAGAAGCTATCATTGTATTATTTCACTGTATTTCTGCAATTTTTGGCTAAGGAAGACCAGGGTTTTGCAGTCCTCTTTGGGATTCTTATGGATTCATGTGTTGATGGTGTTTTTCTCAATGTTCTTGTAAGCTTTTTTATGTGATTCATTTCCTTTCTTTACTTCTGCACATTAAACAAATGATGTGTTAAAGTAAGAATTCATGCTTGCCATGCTCTGCTTTTAAGTTTGTTTAATTTTAATGTTTTCTACTGTTTAAAGAGAATTCAAAGTTATTGTTTTCTCTCCTTAGCTCCTCACCTGTCATTCCTGACCATCCACTTTAGTTAAAGGCATCAATACTGTCTCCTACCTCGCCCCAAAGAACCCCCTGCAGAAACTGTGTCCAATCCCCGCACCCAAAATTGCCATCCCCTCAATTTGCCACCAAAAACCTAAAAACTTAAAAATCAATCTTTCTAATCAGTTTACTAGCCTAATATCAATGTTACCTTATTGGTCATCTCATCTATTGGCGATTTTATGAGATAGAACAGAGAGAGCCTTCTCCTGCCCCGTAAGGCTAGCTACGAGGCTAAATGGTTTGATGTAGCCTTGAGGTTTACCTTTCTCAGCCTGAGGTGAAATTTCAAGTGCTAACATGCTGGCAACCATACTGGGGAGAAAAAACTTATCATTTGCTCATTGACGAGTGTGTTTCATAAGTCTTAGACGGAGTCTGAAGATACGCCAGGTAGCCTTTGAACACGCTCTTGTTTTACATCAGCGTTAGTAGATAAATGCTGCTTCAGTCGATCTCTGTGAGCTTGTGAAAGTAGGGCTTCATTGGCACTTTATCCCAGTATAATTGTTAACTCTGAGCCGTGGATGATAGGTTGAGAGTTTTCACAGGCTGAATGGTTTTTCTTTCTTAGTATTCTTGAGAAAAACAAGCTGGCTACTGATCCAAGGGTTATTTTCAAATCTCATTCATCTCCAGCTATTATCAAGTATTTCAAAGATCTAGACTTTGACGAAAGCTTTGAGTTGTCCTTGTTTAAAGCCAAATTTGAAAGTGCACTCGATTCTCTAGTTCCCAACCCTGATTTTGCTACTGCTATTGAGTTTGAGAGACATAACAAATTGGTTGAAAATTTCATCTTAAGATATCTCCAGACACGTATTCAAGCTACTACCCTTGCTGATTTTGTTGAGAATATCTCTGATCACATTGGATCTACTATCATGGCTCACGAAGTATCTTTTCCTCCATTTGTTTCAGTCTCGCCTATAATCACCTATCCTGAATCCACAGTTGGTTCTCCTCATACCCATCCTAGTCCCCCTCCAAGAGCAATGGCTACTCGTTTTGCCCCACTGGTTTTGCCTGCAAATCTGCATGATATGCCAGCTGATTATCAAAGTAAAATCCCTATGTTCGATGCCACTCCTCAAAGTATTACCGCTCAACAACATATTGATAAGATGACCACATTCTTTGATTTATATGAGTTAGATGAAGAAGATGTTACCATGCGGTTGTTCGTACAAACATTTGCCGGAGAAGTTAGAAAATGGTTCAGAGGATTGGCAGCCAGAAGCATTACTTCCTTGGATGTACTGCAAAGGCAGTTTTTGGACCGTTGGGAAATAAGAAAGGACTCGCTCCAAATCAATGCTGAATATAACAACCTCAAGCATAATCCGGGTGAGTCTATTCAAGATTATATAATTAGGTTCAATACAGTTTATAATGCTATTCCCGATGATTTAAAGCCATCTAGAAAATCAACACTTCTTAAGTTCCCGGATGGTTTCGATCGGAGATGGCTTATTCATTAAGAGACAGAGATCCACCTACTTTGGAGGAGATGCAGAAAATTGCTGTCAGCGTTGAGGAAAATTTGAATGATAAAAGAGCAAGAATGAAGGCCGAGAAACGAGTCACAATCAAAGAGGAAACATCCACCTCAACTCAAACTCAGCTTATTCAATGGGTTGAACAGTTAGCAAGGGCAGTTGAAAATGTTAGTCTTGGCAAGCCTGAACCTCAGATTCGAAATCCCAATTTCAGAGGTCAACAGCAGCAACAAAATAGGATCAAGCAGCGTGAAACAAAGGCACAAGAAGCAGCAGTTCAACAACAAATGAAACCACCTTTTCAGCAGAATTTTGTTAGCCAAGAATCAGAAGATGAAGGTGATAATGTTGGTGAGGAAAATCACTTTTTCACTCCTGATGATTTGCCCACATATATTACAGAAGAAGATGAATTGGTGAGTAATTCCATTCTTCCCCAAGATGGGCACTATATTTTGTCAAACGATGCAATATTTGAAGAAGAATCTGAAGAGTATCAAAGAGGGTATTTGAATGCTTTATCATCTCAGCAAGGTCAGCAAAGGCAATTGAGAAACCAAACTATTCCTATAAATCCCGTGCAGAAAAAGAAAGATATTGCAGCAAATAATGATTCGGTTCCATCAAAAGGAAAAGACATTGTCGGTCCTTCAACGAGTCAATCATCACCAGCACCCAAGATGGATCAACCATCAAATGCACCAAAGGATAAAGCTGAAAAAAGAGATAATCCGGCTAAAGAAGGTGAGAAGGGTTCATTTTTCAGTTTGGAGAATGAGATCGCAAAGTTGAAAGTGCCCATTCCTTTGACAGAAATCATGAAGAATAGCAGCTATCGAGGCCAGCTCTCTAAGATGTTGAACTTTGACCCAATGCTAGACATGGTGAATGTACAAGATGATCAGCTGAAATTGATTTTTGGACCAGCTTTAAATGGTGAGTCTCCTGAAAGTGATGTTCCTCCATTTTATATCAGTTTGCGGTTGCATGAGTTTGTGTTGCACAATGCCATGTTTGATACGGGAGCTTCGCATAATTTGATGCCGAAAACGATCATGGAGAAGCTGGGACTTGACATCACAAGGAACTATCATGATTTGTATTCGTTTGATTCCAGTCGGGTAAGATGTATTGGCTTGATCAAAGACTTGGTGGTGAGTCTAGATCAAATTCCAGCAAAGAATGTTTTGATGGACGTGGTGGTTGCGGATATTCCTCCGCGGGTTGGCATGTTGCTGTCAAGATCATGGGGAGCCAAGCTCAAAGGTACACTTCAGCTTGATTTTTCATATGCCACAATTCCAGTTTTCGGTCAAATGAGGAAGTTATATCGGGAACAAAAGATGAAATACATGATCATTAGTAAGGAAAAGCCCGTTAATCATCCTGTAAATTATGTACAAACAGATTTAGAATCTTTTGTTTTGTTTGTGGATAATTTCAATGAGATAGATAGTCAGATAGTTCAAGTAGAAGATATACCAGCTATTACCGAGAATTTTAGAGCAGTTTTGAGAAAGGAAAGTGAAGAAAGGTCTGCTGTTATAAAGCCAATAGCTGAAACAAATGGGCAGCAAATAGAGAATGCATCGACATCACATTTTCAGCACTTAGAAGACGATGAAGATGGTCTTTGGACCATGGATTTTGATGGCGTTGTAGGCAGCGATGGTGCTGGTATAGGTGTGTGGATTCAAAGCCCATTTTCAGTCCAAAACCAAGTCCCAGGCAAGGTACAGGTATGTTCATATAAATTAGCTTTTGATTGTTCAAATAATGAGGCGGAATATGAGGCTTTTATTGCTGGTCTGAAAATCCTTCGGAAGTTGAAGGCAAAGAAGATAGCGGTATATGGCGACTCCGAATTGGTTATCAAGCAAGTGAAAGGTGAATTTCAGGCCAAACATCCTCATATGCGGGCATATCGGAATGCTGTCCTAGACATTTTAAAACTGTTTTTAGAATATACTTTGACATGTGTGCCCCGGATTCAAAATGGTGTTGCGGATGCATTGGAAAAGGCAGCAAGTAATCTAAAAATACCCATGAATTCCAGTAATAAGTTCGAGATATATGTGAAGCATCGTCCTAAAGTTCCAGATAATCAAAGGTGTTGGCAAGTTTTCCAAGATGACGAAGAAATCAAAGATTTTCTGCAAATTGAGGGTAAATTCGAAGACATCTCAATAGACGCGGAAGCTGAAGGAGTAAATCAGATGGATGTGTTGCAGCTCAAGGACAATTACATTCCTAAAGGATTAATTCCTTTGTAAGAATTGTTCGATCAAGATGATGTGGCCCGTAAGCCAACTTTGAGGCCAACGGATGAAGGTGTCGAAGATGTGAATCTTGGGACTGCTGAAAATCCAAAGATGGTGAAACTCTCGAAAGCATTGTCACCCAAGGTAAAGAATGAATACATCAGATTGTTGTCTTTGTTTTCTAATGCTTTTGCATGGGACTATTCAGATTTGAAAACTTATGACACAAGTATCATTCAGCATACCATTCCAATAAAGCCAAATCAAAATCCTTTCCGACAAAAGTTGAGAAGAATTAATCCTAAATTGCTGCCATTGATCGAGAAGGAAGTCAACAGGTTATATAAGTCTGGAATCATAGTGCCAATCCGATTTTCTGATTGGATTTCTAACTTGGTGCCCGTGAGAAAGAAGACCGGTGAAATTCGCTTGTGCATAGACTTCAGAAATCTGAACAAGGTGTCATTAAAAGACAATTATCGGCTGCCCAAAATGTACCACATATTGCAGCGGGTAGTGGGGGCATCAAGGATGTCATTGCTTGATGGTTACTCCGGGTATAATCAGATTTTGGTGCACGAAGATGACCGTGACAAGACAGCATTTACTACTCCATGGGGTACATTTCATTATGCCAAGACGCCGTTTGGATTGAAGAACGCGGGTGCCACATTTCAGCGGGAAATGGACATGGTCTTTGCAAATGAGAAGGATGTCTTTTTAGTTGTTTACCTTGATGATCTGACCGTGTTTTCTAAATCTGATGAAGAGCATTTGTTTCATTTGACTAAGGTGTTTCAAAAGTGCAGAAAGTATGGCATTTCATTGAATCCGAAGAAAAGACTTTTTGCTATGAGTGAAGGCAAGTTGCTGGGTCACATTATTTCTAAAGATGGCATTCGTATAGATCCTGAATGAGTGGAAGCAATTCAGCAATTAGAGGAGCCCCGTAGCAAGAAAGAAATTCAGTCCTTCAATGGTAAATTAAATTTTCAGTGGGTAGTGGGGGCATCAAGAATGTCATTGCTTGATGGTTACTCCGGGTATAATCAGATTTTGGTGCACGAAGATGACCGTGACAAGACAGCATTTACTACTCCATGGGGTACATTTCATTATGCCAAGATGCCATTTGGATTGAAGAACGCGGGTGCCACATTTCAGC
>APFE030754518.1:0-12182 GCA_000404065.3 Pinus taeda
AATACTTTCTCCTGTGGTGCTCACACTGCGGACTTGGCTGATGCCCGTTTTCAAGTTTTGAGTATCGTTGTCCTCTGATATGGCACTGATTTCAAATTTGTACTACAAATTTTAGCTATAAAAAGTCATTAATCAATATAAAAATAGAAATTTTCTAATTATAAATATGGTAAAATATATTACCAATTGTTTTAATGCTTAAAATAATCAAATTTGTTAATCATCTTTTTGATATTAACAACTTAACTATACATTTGAGATTAACAATTTCGGAGATTCCTTTTCAAAAATTAGCAATGCAACTCAATATGGAACACTTTACTATTTAGCTTTTATATTAAATATATTAATTGTCTGCCTAAATAATATAGATATTTTTTATAGTTTAATATTGAATAGAGGACTATATATAGTTATTTAATATAATAATCACAAAATTTTGACTTCTTAATCTAAAGGGATTAAATTTCACATAAATTAAATAGTTTACAAATTTAAGTTGCATCTTATAAATTGATAATTTTCATTTTTATTATCGTTACTTATTTTCCTTTTATTTCTTTTAATTTGAAAATTATCAACTTAGATCCATCTTAACTCCAATCTACCAAGCCCTAAGAGGGATCAAATTTCTTTTCACTTTAAAAGAGGTTTGCACCTCAAAAGATTTGGTAACGTTGTGATGGATCTAGGTTGTTTTAATTTCTCCCTTAAAATAGGCTATATTTCACATGAATACCATGGTTTTTAATACCATGGGTCATTTTTGTTTCATTTTTACATCGTTATTTTTCATTTTATTTTTATTCTGTTTGATGTTTACATTTCATTATATTAATCTTTTTATTTAATTATTTAATTATTTATTTTTATATAATTGACTTAGTTAAAATGTTAAACATTACATTCCAACATCCTTACCATCCACATTCCAACATCCTTACCATCCTCGGCTAGAGAGCCGTACAATTAAAATACACACATAAATTACACCTAAAGTTTTACATAGTTTGATAAAAGATAGTGATTCCATTACTTATTTCTATCATATTATTTATTTATTTTTAATCATATAATTAGCTTAGTCAAAATTTTGAACATTACATTACAACATCCCTACCATACTAGCCTAAAGTTTTACATAGTTTGATAAAAGAGGGTGATTGCATTAATTATTTATATCACATTATTTATTTATTTTTAATCAAATATCATTTATTAGTTATGAAAGTATTACTATTTGTTAGAGTGAATGTATGGTTAATCAAAATGTAGATATTGTTATGCAATAATCAAAAGCTTTATCTAATATAGTTTTGCATGCTTACTTCAACTAATACATTCTCCATGCTTTAAATGAAAAAATATTACCCATTATCTCAACACTTCATTAGCTTCATAACTTTGATTCCAACCATAACATCGCTAATTTATCTTACAGCCATTTTACGATGATAACAATGATTATGCAAAAAAAACCAAGTAAAGGTGAAGATACTCCCATGAGGCATACCAAAGGGAATTCTTAACATGTAGAGAAACCACGTATTTAGACTGAAGGGAAATTCATTGATATTTGATATTTTTTGACATATGTAACTGAATAATAATAGGAGAATTGAAGAGGACTATTTGCAACTTTCCATGGTTTATAATTGTGCCCAAGGCTACCATAAAGTATTCAAGTACCTATTCGAAGGCAAGATATTTTCCTACAATTGGTGCAAACACAAGAAGAGTTCATCTACAAATTGTTGATCAGATGCAATTCTATCATCCCCATGAAGTTCCATACCCCGAGTTTTTTTAGGGTGCCATAGCATTAATACATCAACTCAATACTTCTTCGATTAGGAAAAATAAGCGAGATAATGGGCCCCCTTGCATGACTCCACAAGGTGGAATGGATGTTGAGGAGGGTGACCCATTTATGAGGATCAAGAAGAAGCCATTGGAAATAAAAGAGATAATCCAATTTATACATTTGTCTGAAAACCCAAAGGTGAAAATGATGTGATATATTTATTCCTAAGTAAGTCTACCAAAATCATTGGGCATCGCAAGCATGATAACCATAACCAAATTTTGAAATATTTAGAGATTGAATCAATTCATGGGCCAAAATGATGTTATCAATGATTTTTCTACCTTCACCATAGCTATATTTCTCCTAGAATATGAGCTTTAGGATTCTCTATCGTGTCTTCCTTAGAAATGAGTGTGAAGTAGGTGGCATTAAGGTTATGAGTACTAAGGAGGTTATGCAAAAATCTGTCTAGTCTAGGGGTTTTCCATTTGACATTTCAATGACTACTTATTCTACATAGTGAACTATGAAGTTGAACAGCAAGGCTTCGTTGTGCTTCTTGGCAATCAAAGTTGGAATGTTCTATGCAATTCTTTCAATAAACTCCTCTAAAAACTTCTTAGGTTGAGTGAGAAAATATTGTTAGTAATTTCTCATTTCCTTTTCAATGTTAAGATCTCACTATAGCTTCAAGCCCTAACTATCTTTTAGGGTTGAAAATAAGTTATCATGTTGATGTTAAACCATGGATAACTTGAAGAATTGTGTGTTGTTCTCTCTTTCATCTACCCAGCAAAATTTTAATTATTGATGCCATAAGAATTCCTCTTATTTGTTACACTCCCCCAACAATATTTGATGTTGGATTTTGTGGCTAATAGGTTTCATTGTTCTACCTTTGATGATGATATTATACTAAACATTCTCCATTTTTCTCAATTAAATCCTTCTATGAATTCAAAAATATATAAGGAAATTCATCTAGTCTAGAGCTTACGTTATGAAGGACCCCTCTTTTATTGTCCTAGGTGTGAATTTCATTGGATGTTTCCATTTCAACTATAATTAGGATTCAATTGCTAACTTTAAAAACCCACAAATCTACATTTGGTCACCTCATACCCGTGATTTGAATAGAAAGTGGAATCCACCCATGGTATCCAACCATGGTATCCACCCATGTTATTGTAACTCAAGAAGCCAACGAGAATACTATAAATAAAAAACCTTACTTGGTAAAATGACATATGTCACCTTCACATTGTAGGGTAAATTCTTTATCCATATAATAAAGAGTTATATTTTTCATATATTGTTAGGTATTCAGTGTGTGTATTTTTTATTCAAGGTTTTTCTAAGAATAGTTGCATCGCGTATTTATATTCTTTCTCTCCTACTCTCTCTCTTATTATTTATTGTTCCTAGGTCATAGCCACTATGATCTGGATAAGTGGTATGAGAGCCAAGTTGATTTAACAAATGTATGTCTAGCCCATTGCTTTGAGATTCTAGTTATTATTTAGATGGAAGATTAAATTTTCTACTTGGTGAGGGTTATGCCTTTTATTTCCTCAATTCATTCACCATATGGATTTCATGAAATCACTAGCAAGGTCGAAAGGGATCGTGACCAGTGAATCCCTCGAGAAATCATCGGTAAGGGGAAAAGGATCAAACCCTATGGTTGTGGTAGCCACGAAAATGGTTGTAGGAAGCTCCAAGATGGAGTAACATAATGATGACATGCCTCAAACAAAAGACGTGTTGGAGGAATTATATATTGGAAATGATGTTAACCTTTATGTGCCCTTCGATAATGGAAAGAATGGGTTCGATAAGTTTTTTTGTGAGAACAAAACACCAGTCCAAGTTCGAGTCTGGTGGAGGCATGGCCTCATGGCCAAGCTACAAGCCTGCATCTTTCTCAATCATGGTTCTCCAAAGAAGCAATGGTACATGCTCAAAGACCTAAATAATCCTCATTATGTTGTTTCCTTTATTGATTCCACCCTAGAATACTACCACACCTTCCAAGAATCAAGAGATTATATCCATGCATAAATTAAGGATGAATATGTGGCATATGCTTGGGAGGATAAGATGCAAAAATAATATGGGAGTGTCTTGTATTTTCTCATCAGTCCCCACACCCTAGATTGTAAGGTTGAGCGTTATAATGATGTGGAAAATACCATGGACAAAGCCTACACTTGTCTCACTAGCTGTCAAGCCTCTAGAGTGTTCATGGTTCTCCTCAACATTCAAACTAGACCTTTGCTTACCAAGATACCTGGCAAAAGGGAAACCAGTATGCTAAGCATAGAGTCCCTCTCTAACCTCTCAAGAATATAAAATCGAAGGCTTTATAGCTTTTAAGGTTACAATGGCATCAATATGAGTGATGACATAGTCGCCATGAATGTCATAGGAAATGGTGTGAATGAATTCATCATATTTCATCTCATACCATCCATGATTTTAGCCACCACTCACATGTTTTAAGAAGTTCAAAATTTTTCATAGAAATGCATGTTCACAAAAGAAAAAATGATGGCCATAATACATGGTGAGTTTGTGATCCATAATAGGGGTCACAAAAGATATGGATGTCATGTGGTAGGGTTCCAAAACATGAACCAAGCCTATGGTTCATGTATATATTCTCCCAATGATGCATTTCCACTACCTATGAATGAGATCCTAGAGTGAAGTGCTTCTTATTTCTTCAGACTATAGCCCATACATGTTGAATATTTCAGATCAAGTTCCAAGTCACATCCAAAATGAGTGGAAGGTTTCAGACCTTCGCACACAACACTAAGATTTGGATTGGAATGTTTTCGATGTTTCCAAATCCCTCACCTATGTAATATTTCATAGGTTTTCCATTGACAAATCCTTTTCCAATGGAATACTTATGATATTGGCCCTTCTCAATGGAAGATATTTTTCATAGCCCATTCCAATGGAAGATTATCATTCTGGATCCCCTCCAACAAAAGAATTTTGTCACTGGCACTAGTTGGGTGAAACATTTTGACGTCATATACAACAAGACGAAGACATTTGACACTATAACTTTCTAGGGGAAACTTCCTTCATAGATCCATTTCAATGGATATTTTCCCATCTAGGGCTTGTCCATACACTATTTGTATCAGAGTTGGCCCACAACTATCATGGGGTATCAATATCTATGGACCTTCATTTATCACAATTGTGGGTCACCTACAAACCCATGTTTATGGATCAAATACAAAACACCCTTTCCATTGATGTTCATTTTCTATTCCAAACACTATCAATATCAAAGTTGGCCCATAAGCATTATAGGATACTGTATCCTTTGACCTTTTCTCACCATGATTATGGGTCAACCACACAAAACCGTTCTATTCATTAGCTCATATTCAAAAAAATATTCTCATGAGGGAACTTGACATGATGAGTACCATTTCTTCCTAAGGGAAGAATCTTGATCCGAATGGAAGGTAGTATCCACACATGGTATGTACCCATGGTATTGTAACTCAAGAAGGCACCTAGAATACCATAAATGATGGGCCTCACCTTGTGAAAGGACAAATGTGTCCTCCAAAATGTAGGATAAATGATTTCTGCATTTAATAGAGAATTATTTTCTTTTCATATATTGTTAGGTATTCACTGTGTGTATTTTCTATTTAAGGTTTTTATAAGAATTGTTTGAGAGCATATTTGTATGCTCTCTCTCCTTGTCTATGTCAACATTTATGGTTAGTAAATCTTACACCCCGAGAAATGTATCAATCTCCCCTATTTTCATCCAAGGATTCAACCATAAATATTGTCCCACAAATAGGTAACCATGTCCTATAATATAAGGGATGGGTTGAATATTGTGAGAAAAGAAAAACATATATTCCTAGTTAGGTCAGGTCCATAAATATTGGAAATAAAGCCCATTTATGTCAACATATTAGTTGATACTTTATTATGAAAATTCTTTGAGTGGAAAAGATGCTTGAAAGCATAATATCATGCGGGATGTATAATAAATTAATTCCCCTTGATGTCTCGTGTACATTTAATTTCATTGAGTTATAGTTTCTTGAAGAAGTAGTATCGATTTTAGAGAGCATATCAGTTGAGGAATCTCTTGCATATAGAATAACCATAGTTGGTTTTTCTTCAGAATTTTATTTTTAATATATATTTGTTTTTTTCATTCATTCATCTAATAATTTATGATAATATATTCTTTGGGTATCTGGGCGGTGGGGTGGAACATGTTCATCATCAATGCCATTATTATTAAATTCACTAACATTTCTCTCAACTCGTGTAGAAGTTTCTTAGTTCTTCTTTCTTTGTCCTTTTATTCTATTTTCCTATTTTTATCATTATTTCAGGGTTTTAGTGTTAACTGCTAAATAAATAGACTAGTGATGCTTACATTGAATTTTTTATTCCTAAAATTATCCCCTTTTTTATAAAGGCTTTTGTCAAAAGTTGAATTTATTGATTCAATATTGAGTCAGTCTCCTTTCCATCCCATTCCACTACTAAATACTGGAAATCAAGCTTGCAAAGCTCCATATCTTCTCCCTTCTCTATGTTTATTAGGTCTCTAATTTCTTAATCCATTTGTGTCTTTGTTGTCTCCACTATTATTGTTTCTTCACTTCATTGATTATATCATTCTTTCCCATGTTTCTTATAACTGGTGGGATTACTCCTTAGGATTATTGATCCTATCGCTTGTAGCCGCAGCTTCTATCTTCCAGAAGATATTTTATTTGCCCTACACAGAATCGGTGTTTTCACCTGCGACAAACTCATCTCGGACTGGTTGGGCCTTACCCCCATTTGGAAGGATGCTATAGACATTGGTCTGCCGACTGAATTCTCTTCCACATAGAATGCGGTCATTGCTTCTTTACAGGCAAGTGGGATTGTATGCAGGGGACTAAATGACCATATTATTTGGTTCATGCTAAATGCTTCCGCGCCAATCAGAGTTAAAGACATATACTCTGATTTCATCTGCGCAAAGGCTTTGAGCTCCGCCTTTATTTTCCTGATGGCTCTATGGAAATTAGGATGCCCTCCTAGAATGATCTTTTTTGCCTGGCTGGTTTTCAATAATAGAAATATGACATGGGATAATCTGAGGAAGAGGAATTGGCATGGCCCCAGCAGGTGTTTGATGTGCGAGTCAGAAGAGGAGACAAATCTTCACATGTTTTTTCAATGCATCTCCTCACAGGAAATTTGGTATGAGCTTGCTATTTTATTTGATTTTCCTCACAATGTCTTTGCTTCTGTTCATGCAACATTTCAATGATGGTGTACACAATGCGAGTCAAGGTGCCCTCTCCTTGTCATCATGATTTGGTGTGCTTGGAAGTGGCGGAACCATAAAATTTTCAGAGATTCCAAGGTCCCCTATAAGTCCATTTTGTGCTGTATCAGCTCAATTATTGATTATGTTTCAAGCACACAGGCCTAAGAATTTGGGCACAGCCGCTGCTCTTTTCTTTCGATTATTATGATAAAGCATATGTATCCATGAGTACTGTCTCTCTAGATCTTGTTCCATCTACTCTTTTTTTCTCTATAGTCTCCATATTATGCAATGCTACATATCACTCATCCTATATGCTTCCTCTCAATGATATCTTGATATGGAGCTGCTCAAGTCATCCATTTGTATCCAATCATGGTTTTTATATTGACTTAATATAATCTATGATGCTTTTTCTTCTGAAAAAAACTATTATTAGGAAAGGGATTCCCATTGCGTTGAGAACAGAGACTTGCGGAATGTGTAATTAGTTGCAAAAGCTTTAGATTTGGAAAAGGGCAGGGGAATATGTATATTCATCACCCTCCCATTCAAATTTTAGTTTATTATAGTGTAATATTTAGTTTATGATTAAGTGTATAACCCTGGTTTTTATTGGAATTGGTCTTACATAATTTTGATTTTAATTAAATGAATGGTTAAGATCTGTTATCAAAATATTCTTAGTTTTATACACGACCAAACTAACAATATCAAAGGTTGGCAAACTTTTAGGTTGGAAAACTTTTTAAGTTTCAATACAAGTGTCTATTTAATACAATACAAATTCTAAAATATAATTAAAAATATTATAAAAGACTCCACTCTCTTATCCACTCATTTCATACCTCTCACTCTATCTGTGAATTTCATTCCCATCTGCCAAATGCATTTGTTTTATTCCAAATCCACTTCTATCCATGAGCTTAGGTTCACCCTTCCACATGGTCATGTGGTATATCTAAATAAATTGAAAATAGAAATATTATTCTCTAGTATGGGTGCTCTACAACCATATTATTCTCTGATCTCCGCCCTCTACAACCCAATGTAGGTTAGATGTGTAAACAATTTTAAATGTTGGCCTAATTAGAATAAAAAATAAAAAATTAAATTGTAGGTTAGATGTGTCCAAATTAAAAAAAAAAAGAAAAAAGTTAGAAGTGATTTCGGGATGAGTTTAAACCATAGTTACCAAATTCGAATTCAGATTCGGATTCGAATTCGATACAATATGGAAAATATTTCACTCTATAAAATTCAATACAGAAAAAGTTCGACACTATACATCTTTATGAAATGAATATATGTTTAGCTTATAATCATAATGATAATAATAATAATGTTAATTTCATAAGATTTGAAATTTTAGCAACCTATGATGTATGATGAAGTAAATGTCTTGGTCTTTATTATGGATTGATAATTATAAACATTTACTAACCATTTAATTTATATAATTGTGCTAGTATGTAAATTTCTATTCAAAATGTGTTATTTTTTTTAATATTGATAATTTAAATAAATTTTAAATTTTTTAAAGCTACTTTAATACTAAAGGTTTTAAATATTTGAAAATACATTTTATAGTGAATTACTCATGCGTTTACCTCTTTTTGTTAATCATATGGTGGGTGAGATAATTTATCTTATTTTTGTAATTGGATTTGTGTGTTTAGTATAGAGTTTTCTCTTCAAAATAACATGAACACTTTACTTTGTATGGTTTGAAGTGTAGAAACAATTTTCATTGTTTTTTTCTTATTGCTTCACCTTGCTCTTTTATTTGTTGTTGCAATTTTAGATATATTCTCTTAGTTTATTTTTAATTGTTATACAATATTGAACAACTAAAAGTTTATCCTAGGAGACTAGAAAGAAAATTCATAGTTAAAAGAATGTATTCCTTAGACGAAACCATTCTCCAAATCTGCATCCTTGTATTTTCCAAACAGCTAACACACGTTTCAAGACATGGGACAATGAGCAAGTATTTCTGGTACTAAAACATGTTCTTAATTCAGGCTTAGTTGAGTGGATGTTGGTAGGAGGACTGTCATCATAACAAGTGACATCAATACAAATATCATTAGCAAGGGAACCTATTTAGGTATTTTCCTCTTGATAAATCTTCCTCTGTCCCTAAATCATAAATGGAGAAAAAACCTAGGAGTTTTGAAAATGTGGTAAGAAAGAAAAAATCCAGTAAAAAACCCTCCTTGGATGTTGATTTCATTGGAAAATATCATGTAATTGAAATGAAATGTTATCCAAGAACATGGTGGAAACATTAAACAAGGTTACCAATAATCTTAAGGAGTAATCCCACCAGTTATAGAAACATGGGAAAGAATGATATAATGAATGAAGTGAAGAAACAATAATAGTGGAGACAACAAAGACACATAAATGGATTAAGACGTTAGAGACCTGAAAAAATTAGAGGAATGTGAAGATATGGAGCTTAGCAAGCTTGATTTGCAATATTTAGTATTAGAATGGGATGGAAAATAGACTGACTCAATATTCAGTCAATAAATTCAAATTTTGACAAAAGCCTTGATAAAAAAGGATAATTTTAGGAATAAAAAATGCAATGTAAGCATCACTCATCTACCAATTTAGCAGTTGAAACTAAAACACTAAAATAAAGATAAATATAGGAAAATAGAATAAAAGGGTGTATAAAGAAGAACTAAGAAACTTCTACAAGAGTTGAGAGAAATGCTAGTCAATTTAAGAATAATGGCATTGATGATGAACATGTTCCACCCCACTCGCTCAAATGCCCAAAAAATACGATTATCTAAACAGTCAAAAACGAAAACCCAAAACCCACGTAATGGCTACAAGCAAAAAGACAAATAACGATGGACATTGCTAAAATGAAAAACGAAAAATGGCAAATCAACCCGGTGCAAAATTGCAAGATGCTCTGCTCTGCTACACTCAGTTTGAATGCAAAAGGTATCACCCATATACAAAATTGAAGAACAGATGTATTTTCCTGAATAGGGATAATAGAGATAAGAACACATGTAGTTTCATGAATAGCAATAATTATTATAAATACTTGCAATGAATAGAGGTAATCATTATATATACCATTAATGAACAGACGGTGTTCACAGAAATGGAATCTGACAGCTTCCTTTTGTGAAATCGCATCACGTCCTCGATCACCACTTGAACCACCACGTCCTCTCGCTGGTTCTTCAAATGATTGTTCCTCTCTATGTGCTTCACCCCAGCACATATGCAGAGTCGGTCAAGCCCCATTATCATTCGGTGGAAGCCACGAGGGTTAGAATATTGGAGGGTCAAATTGCCCTAGCATGCACCTTCTAGTGGTCGAAGGGTTGGAGGGTCAATTCGCTTCGTTTTGCAGAGTATCGATTACTTACTGCAATTTATGATGGGGATCACCTGGTTAGGCTCTGCACCCGTAGCTCCAGAACTCCCATCCCATGCTCGATCACCTGGACGAAATGAGCCACCGTGCTCCCAGTCCCTGTGATCAAAAATTTCCATGGGATTATAAGCTCACCTTTTGGATCCCTTCGACATGCATTTGAGCGTTCAGAGGATGGGGAGGATTCTATATAGTGCGCTAACATGGGTGAAGCAGCAACTCCCACGCAGATGTGCACCAGCAAGCCTTTCTACTAGCTCTCTCCACGGATGGAAAACATGTTATTCCTTTTTCAATTCACTATTTTCTATAATACATCATAGCGGCTTTATCCACTGCAATCGATAGCCTCGGATACCCTCCATGATCTTGTATTATAGCGGTTTTATCCACTGCAATCGATAGCGTCGGATACCCTCCACGATCTTTTATTCCAATAAATGTGTGTTGTAAATACTTTCTCCTGACTTGGCTGATGCCGGTTTTCAAGTTTTGAGTGCCGTTGTCCTCTGATGTGGCACTGATTTCAAATTTGTTAAAGTCCGTTATGATGTATTTCATGTTCCAAATTAGAATTTTTAGCTTTTGTATATTTCAGGTTCGAAATTAGAAATTTTAGCTTTTATATATAGTAAAAAGTCATTAATCAAAATAGAAATAGAAATTTTCCAATTACAAATATGGTAAAATATATTAACAATTGTTTTAATATTTAAAACAATCAAATTTGTTAATTATCCTTTTGATATTAACAACTTAATTATACATTTGAGATTAACAATTTTAGATATTCGTGTTCAAAAATTAGCAACGCAACTCAATATGGAACACTTTACTATTTAGCTTTTATATTAAATATATTAATTGTTTCCCTAAATAATATAGATATTTTTATGGTTTAATATTGAATAGAAGACTATATATATATAGTTATTTAATATAATAAT
This sequence comes from Pinus taeda, assembly GCA_000404065.3. Classification (NCBI taxonomy): domain Eukaryota; kingdom Viridiplantae; phylum Streptophyta; class Pinopsida; order Pinales; family Pinaceae; genus Pinus; species Pinus taeda. The sequence goes on from APFE030754518.1 coordinate 11,493, forward strand.
CCCAAAATTTTGATTTTTTAATCTAAAGGAATTAAATTTCACATAAATTAAATAATTTACAAATCTTATAAATTGATAATTTTCATTTTTATTTGATAACGTTATGATGGATCTAGGTTTTTTTAATTTCTCCCTTAAAATAGGCTATATTTCACATGAATACCGTGGGTTTTCAATACCATGGGTCATTTTTGTTTCATTTTTACATTTCATTATATTAATCTTTTTATTTAATTATTTATTTTTATATAATTGACTTAGTCAAAATGTTAAACATTACATTCCAACATCCCTACCATCCTCAGAGCGGTACAATTAAAATACACACATAAATTACACCTAAAGTTTGACATATTTTGATAAAGATAGTGATTCCATTACTTATTTCTATCATATTATTTATTTATTTTTAATCATATAATTGGCTTAGTCAAAATTTTGAACATTACATTACAACATCCCTACCATACTGGCCTAACTTTTTACATAGTTTGATAAAAGAGGGTGATTGCATTAACTATTTATATCACATTATTTATTTATTTTTAATCAAATATCATCTATTAGTTATGAAAGTATTGCTATTTGTTAGAGTGAATGTATGGTTAATCAAAATGTAGATATTGTTATGCAATAATCAAAAGCTTTATCTAATATAGCTTTGCATGCTTACTTCATCTAATACATTCT
>APFE030754524.1:7337-41202 GCA_000404065.3 Pinus taeda
TATATATAATGTCTGCTGGAGTGTTTACATCAAAATTTTGAAAAATAGAGTGTTCTAAGACTCTTGCCTTTCAAAGCCTACCAAATGTGTAGAAGACTAACGAGACTATCAAACTGCGCGGTGCTCATGGTAGCATGCGACTACTCTGATCACTCGGCCTAATAACCGATGTAGTCTCGTAGAGACACCAACTGTATGTCTCTGCCAACGCAGTGGAACATCATCGATGATGGCATAATCTAGAACCCCTCAGGTGATAGCCTCCAGATTGCGCTATGTTAGTTCTTACAATCAACTAGGCTAAAAAGGAAATCGAGAAGGGTAACCTCAAACCGCTATAGCTCAGTAGTTAGCCCTACTGAGCATGAGAGGGATCTCTCTAAGTCTCTTATTAGTGATATGAATTTAAAGCAAATGAATTTTAGGCTAGATATGTGTATTTGTTTGTGAAAATTTGAGTTTTAGGGTTTGTTGAACTTAGGGTTTGGAGCCACAAATAGGTCTAGGCTGTAGGAGTTTAGGAGAAAATATGAGAAGGAGCTAGATATTAGAAGCCATGGTGTATTTTGAATATTGTCAGTGTAGTATAGAGGGGAAATTGTAGAAGAAACTAATGAGCATAAGTAAACATGATTTCATTAGCTTAGGAAGACATAAACATAACTATGAAAACCAGATAACAGAGCTTGGAAAACAAGAATTTTGTATATTTCACTGTAAGGCATCCATAGAAAGAAGAGATATAATGTAGATAAAGATGTTTAGACCATTAGAAAATAAATATAATGAAGTACAAGCACCATGAACTCACTGGGCTAGAGTTCCTTGAAAATAACTGCAACATGTCTTTGTATTAGCCGAAAAGATGATTACATGCAAGCTTCCTTCACAAAAAGTTCCACCTTCTTCTCCTGAAGAGAAATGACACATATAGACTCTCCTAGACCACTTTCCCACCTTCAGGAGTCGAATTCCTTGGTGGAGGAACTGACTCCAAGATTCTCTCAACCAACAGGGGAGAGTGAGAAGGTGAAACTCAAACACTTCATGGAGAGTTTGTTTAGGAGTTTGCTTCTTTTATGAGGCCTAATAAACATCAAAAACAACCTATGATGCAAATTTATTCATGCCTACATCGCCTATTCTCTAAACTAGTGCCATTACATAGAGAATCTTGACTTTGACTGAGTCAAACTGGAAACTAGAAATTTTACACAGTGAAATTGACAAATTAAAACACAAAAAGGTGCAGAAGCGCAGCGCCGACTTTGAGCTGATTTTCAGGTGCATTCCAGGGGTCAAAATGAAAAATTGAGAGCACGGTAAACTATTCCTTCAAGTCTAGTTTCCAGAACAGTTTGAATTTCTGAATTTGGACCATAGGAAGGCCTTCAAAACTCCATTCTCCCAAGGTCGCTCCAGAAGTGCAGCGCCAGTCAAAAAAGGGTCCAGAATGCTAGTTTTTTGCCAATTTTTTGCACTTTTCTCCAAAAATTAGCCACCTCTACCAAATCTGAGCAAATGGGTTTTTAGAGGATGGTAAAATATAAACTTTTCCTCAAATGAAGGCTTGAGGAAAAAGCGCAACGCCTTGCTGGAGCAACTAAATTTATGAATTTAGACCTGAACTTATCAAAAAACTTAAAGTGCTCAAAATTTGCTCAAAATTGGATGTAAGGTGTAAAAAAATGTTTTTTAGAGCTTCATAGATGCTTCAACAAGCATCTCCAAGTTTCCCTCATCCTTTTGGTCTTTTTTGGCCTCCTTGAGCTTATTTTTAAGTTGCTTTACTTTGACATTGGGGATGAGCCATATGTCTGAGCAACCAATTATCCATATTTTTCTTCTCAAGGATATTCTCCAAGTGTTCATTTACCCTATTTAGCCAATATTCCTTATCTTTATGAAACTCAAGGGCAATCCTATCGTCTAGGTCAAGGTCTTCATTCAACAGAATGTGCTCTTTCTCTTCTTGCATAGCTTTCTTGAGGCCTCTTATTCTTGGTATTTTCCTATTTCCTTTCCCCTTGTGTTCCTTCAGGTTCACTTGACTCTATGACTACTTTTCCCTTGGAAACCCGCTGCAATAATTTGGTTTTCTCTTTTTCCATGATTAATTGCTTCGCTTTGAGCTGACTATTCTCCTATTCAAGGAATGAAATGATGTACCTTGCTCTTGCCATGTTGACTGTGAGCTCCTTGATCTGATCGTCTTTATCTCTGATCATCTACTGCATTCTTGAAGTTTGATCCTCTGCCTCTAAATAAACTATCTCAAATTCATTCTCAACCATGTATTTATCCCGCGCTGCTCATCCATGCTTTACTGATATAGAAGGCTTGGGCCCTTTCTCACCATGAGAAGCAAACACAAGCCTCTTCTTCTCTGGTATGTTTTGGTCACCTCAGGTTTAGTTGCCTTGGGAACCTCCTCTGATTTGTTTTATAACCTTAATTCCATAGGTTTTGTTTATATGTCTTGGTGATGGCTTGGTGAAGCAATCTCATTTCATTTTTGAAACCCTAGACGATAAGATAGGGGAAAAACAATGAGGGATGAGTGAAAAATGAAATGATGGGTAGGTGGAGTTGAAAAAATGGCAAAGGGAGTTTTAAAGAGGTGGATATGTACTATGAACAAATTATAAAGATGAAAGGAAGTGAAATGAGGGAGTAATGTATTTGTAAAAGGGAAAAACAAAATTTTTAGGAAAAGTGCCCAAAACCCATATGAATGAGCTAGGGTTTCACTTTAGTGAGGTAATTTAATGTTCTGAGGTTGTTTCAGTGGTTCATATAGCATATTAAACATGTTTAGAGGTGTAGGATAATATTTTACATGTTTAAAATCAAAAAAACCAAATGACCATCATCAACCCTATCATCATTTCATGAGAAATTCACTAGAAACCCTAATTGAAGAAATCTTTAGCTTGAATTCATCTTGCAAAACAAAAAGGTAAGTAAAGTGGTGTATTTACTTGTGTATGAGCTTAGGATTGTAGGAAAATAGGTGAGAGATCTTAAACAATCAATTTGGGTGAGTTTCTAGCACAATGCAGTCTTCCTGAGCGCAACATAGTCTTTTTGAGCGCAACGCCATCTTCCAAACCAGTTTTGGAGGCCTTAAACTGCTCCAAATTGAGAACTTGATAGTTCGTTGGAAATGTCTTGAATTATGATATATCATAGACTCATAAAGAATTCAATTTGGACACTTTATTAGGGAGAAAATTTGATTTTCCCAATTTCGCTCCAAAACCAAGGGTGTCTCTGACAAAAGAGCAGTGCGAACTGGCAGAGCACTTTTGGATGCCTTCCACTAATCCAAATCATGATATGAAGGTACCATTGGAAATCTTAGGATGTCTTCTACACAATAGAGTCCTTAAGAACTTCCAACACCTGCTCCAACCTTTGAAAAACTATCTTGAAGTCAAGCTTTCTAGAAGTCAATTAACTCTCCTGTAACAAGTGTAGTGTGGGAATTTATTTCAAATAATAATACATGTGGATAAAATGAAGGAGGTTTTTTTTCCTTGGACTATAATGGACAAAAACCTCTTTCACTTTTGTAAAATGCTTCTCCATTTTTTCATAAACATATTTTGAAGAAAGCATGTCCCTATGAGAAATGATGAGGCGAGGTAGTGTACTGTAACATTGTCTTATTTGAAGTAAAACATTACCTTTACCTTTATTTTGTTTTCCCTGAGATGCTAACTGCATTTACCCACTTGATTACATGACGGACATGTTTTTTTTTTTACCTATGGTATCATGATGACACATGGAGTGAAACCCTAGACCATGACCTAAAATGAGGAACTTAACCATTTCATGACCTAAGACACTAAAATGAAGATATGATACCTCGAAGAAGACAATGACCATGATGAGTGATGAAGGCCATGAGCAAGTGAAGGGAGCAGCAATGACCTAGACACAACAATCGGTGACCAAATTTTTATTTGAAGACTCACTGAAATGAAAAAAATTTGACTTAACACCCTAACAACACCTTGTAAGAGCATATTTGATCACTGGTGATAAGATGAACTCACTGTCACTAACATTGGCTCCAGCTGGGGATGGTAGCTCCTTGGAGGTGTCAAGAAAACCGTAGACCAAGTAGCCTTATCCATTGGGCATGGAGTCAGAATGCAAAGACTAAACTCAAAATGAAAACTCACTGACTTGACTATAAAAAACTTATTGACTGAAAAACTGACTTTACAACTTTTTTAGCAAAAATAAAACAACAGTTGATCATAGAAGTCTTATGGCCTTCTCCTCGGGCTTCAAACTTCTGATGATAACTTCCAGCCTGCTGAAAATGTATATACAATCATGTGTAATGATCCCTCCAATGTAACCAATCCAACAAATGGCTACTTATTTGAATCCTGCTCGTATTTTCCTTGAGCAGGTAGAAAAAACAAAAGCTAGGTCACTCAAAGTGTCCACTGAACATGTGCTCATGATCCATAAATACAAGAAAATTGATCTTCCCAAATGGCCGCAACAAATTAGTGTAAGCATCCTTAAAAATCTGAAATGTTACCTTGTCTTTCAATCCAACAAAAATACAAGTACTCCTTTCATTTTAATATGAAAGAATACTCAGTTGTTGATCCACAAAAAGGCATAGGGAAATATGACTTTCTACCACCTGAGTGTTGGCTGTAAATTTCTCAAGCATGAGAAACTCTGATTCTATCTCTGGCATACTATCTATCTCAGACTCATACTCTTCCATTTCATAGTCTAAATCATCCTAGAACAAAACACATTCTTCAAGATTATTAAACAGCTCAACTCTATCCTTTTCATGAAAGAAAACAATCTTTGTTAGCTGATCTCCTTGCAGGAAATATACATCACAAATTGGCTTACTCACAACAACTTCATGTATAGTTTCAACAGTCTCATGACTTTCATCATTTAAACCCATATTTTAATTTTCAATAATGGATTAAATTTCACTCACACATTCTTGACTTTGTGAGCCCTGCAAACCTGCCTTAACTTGGTCTGTAACATGGTTTTTCAAGAGCTGATCAATTTCATCTTCAGACAAAAGAGAACATTGAGTTTTGTAGACATCAACATTGGCTTGGTGATTTTCATTTTCAAGATCAGGAGTAGGCCTTTCTCTATTTTGATCCTAGTCTGTTTCATCCAAGGAGGAAGCCATTGATTCGTGTTGGGAGGAAAAATCATAAAGGGCTTCTAATATATCTTCTTGCATACATTCTTCACCCCATATGAATTTTCAAGGATTTTAATGAAATTTTCAGAAATCTCACAACATCTATCCATCATTGACAAGGAAAAATTACAGCTTTGATGAAAATCCTTTAGAGAATATAAACTAGCAGATGGTAGACTCTCATACCATTTCCTTGCCATTTCCTCCAAGGTAGCGATGAAAATCTTCATCAGACAATCTTTAGGACACTTAGCCTTTAATCTGTGAATATGAAAATGAAATTTGACCAAATGTAAACTAGCATCTTCTCCATCCTGACCTTTAAACTTTGGTAGCCCTATTTGCCAATCTATACAAGGAATTCGAGATAGGAGCATACCTTCGAGCAATTGAATCCATCTTGAAAACAGTTAAGTCACCAAGAAGTTCTTCAAACTACCAGTTTTTGACTAGTGGAGTTGCCATGAAATTTCCGAACCTTTGGATTCTTCGACACTGGAGTCACCAGGTGAAAGATGCAAAACGTTTCTTGTGTCTGATCACTTTTCACCATCAACAATCAGATCTGATCCTTGTCGTTCTTTTCTAGGGAAGATATGATCTTTTGTTCCTCGAAAACGGCGCCAAAAATGTTAGTTCTTACAATCTCCTAAGCTGAAAAGGAAATCAAGAAGGGTAACCTCAAACCACTCCAGCTTAGTAGCTAGCCCTACTGAGCACGGGAGGGATCTCTCTAAGTATCTTATCAGTGATATGACTTTAAAGCAAATGAATTTTAGGCTAGATATGTGTATTTGTTTGTTTGTTTGTTTGTGAAAATTTGAGTTTTAGGGTTTGTTGAACTTAGGGTTTGGAGCCACAAATAGGTCTAGGTTGTAGGAGTGCAGGAGAAAATATGAGAAGGAGCTAGATAACAGAAGCCATGGTGTCTTTTGAATATCGTTAGTGTAGAAGAAACTAATGAGCATAAGTAAACATGATTTCATTAGCTTAGGAAGACATAAACATAACTATGAGAACCAGATAATAGAGCTTGAAAAACAAGAATTCTGTATATTTCACTGTAAGGCATCCATAGAAAGAAGAGATATAATGTAGATAAATATGTTTAGACCATTAGAAACAAATATAATGAAGTAAAAGCACCATGAACTCATTGGGCTAGAGTTCTTTGAAAATGGCTGCAACTTGTCTCTGTATTAGCTAAAAAGATGATTACATGCAAGCTTCCTTCACAAAAAGGTCAACCTTCTTCTCCCGAAGAGAAATGATACATATAGACTTTGCTAGACCACTTTCCAACCTTCAGAAGTCAAATTCCTTGGTGGAGGAACTGAATCCAAGATTCTCTCAACCAACCGGTGAGAGTGAGAAGGTGAAACTCAAACACTTCATGGAGAGTTTGTTTAGGAGTTTGCTTCTTTTATGAGGCCTAATAAACATAAAAACAACCTATGATGTACATTTATTCATGCCTACATCACCTAGACTCGAAATTAATTCCATTACATAGAGAATATTGACTTTTATTGAGTCAAACTGGAAACTAGAAATTTTACACAGTGAAATTTACAAATTAAAACATAGAAAAGTGCGGAAGCATAACATTGACTTTGAGCTGACTGTCAGGTACCTTCCAGGGGTCAAAATGCACAACTGAGATAACGGTCAACTAGCCCTTCAAGTCTAGTTTCCAGAACAGTTTGAATTTCTAAATTTATATAATGGTAAGGCCTTAAAAAATCCATTCTCCCGAGGTCGCTCCAGAAGTGCAGCGCCTGTAAAAAAGGGTCCAAAATGCTAGTTGTTTGCCACTTTTTTGCACTTTTTCCAAAACTAAGCCACCTCTACAAAATCTGAGCAAATGGGTTTTTAGATGTTGGCAATATATTTCCAAAAATATAATATTTTCCTCAAATGGAGGCCCGAGGAAAAAGCATAGCACCAAGACGCTGCACTTCTAGTGCAGATAAATTTATGAATTTAGACCAAAATTTATCAAAAAATTTAAAGTGCTCAGAATTTGCTCAAAATTGGATGGAAGGTGTAAAAACATGTTTATTGAAGCTTCATATATACTTCAGCAAGCATCTCCAAGTTTCCCTCATCCTTTTAGTCCTTTTTGGCTTTCTTGAGCTTATTTTCAAGTTGCTTTACTTTGACATTGGCGATCATGTTTTGAGCTTGGTAGTGGTGCGCCATATGTCTGAGCAACTGATTATCCCTATTTTCCTTCTCAAGGAGCTTATCCAAGTGTTCATTTACCCTATTTAGCCAATATTCCTTATCTTGATTAACCTCAAGGGCAATCCTATCCTCTAGGTCAAGGTCTTCATTCAACAAAATGTGCTCTTGCTCTTCTTGTAAAGCTTTCTTGAGGCCTCTTGTTCTTTGTATTTTCGTCTTTCCTTTCCCCTTGTGTTCCTTTAGGTTCACTTGACTCTATGACTACTTTTCCCTTGCCAACCTACTACAATAATTTGGTTTTCTCTTTTTCCATGATCAATTGCTTCGCTTTGAGCTGACTATTCTCCTGTTCAAGGAATGAACTGATGTACCTTACTCTTTCCATGTTGACTGTGACCTCCTTGATCTTATCATCTTTATCTCTGATCATCTGCTACATGATTAAAGTTTGATCCTCTACCTCTACATCAACCAGCTCAAATTCATGTTCAACCATGTCTTTATCTTGCACTGCTCATCCCTGCTTTGATGATGCAGAAGGCTTGGCCCCTTTCTCACCATGAGAAGCAAACACAAGCCTCTTCTTCTCTGGTATGTTTTGGTCACCTTAGGTCTAGGTGCCTTGGGAACCTCCTCTGATTTTTTTAATAACCCTACTTCCATAGGTTGTGTTGATGTGTCTTGGTGATGGCTTGGTGAAGCAATCTCATTTCATTTTTGGAACCCTAGATGATAGGAAAGGGGAAAAACAGTGAGGGATGAGTGAAAAATGAAATGATGGGTAGGTGGAGTTGAAAAAATGGAAAAGGGAGTTTGAAAGAGGTGGATATGGACTATTAACAATTGATAAATATGAAAGGAAGTGAAATGAGGGAGTAATGTATTTGTCAAAGGGAAAAACACAATTTTTAGGAAAAGTGCCCAAAACCCATAGGAATGAGCTAGGGTTTCACTTTTAGTGAGGTAATTTAATGTTATGAGGTTGTTTAAGTGGTTCATATAGCATATTAAACATGTGTAGAGGTGTAGGATAAGATTTTACATGTCTAAAATCAAGAAAACCAAATGACCATCATCAACGCTATCATCATTTCATGAGAAATTCACTAGAAACCCTAATTGAAGAAATCTTTGGCTTGAATTCATCTTGAAAAACAAAAAGGTAATTACAGTGGTTTATTTACTTGTGGATGAGCTTAGGATTGCAATAAAATAGGTGAGAAATATTACAAAATCAATTTGGGTGAGTTTCTGGCAAATTTGAGGTACTCTGGCCCAAGCACAGCGCAACGTAGTGTTCCTGAGCGCAACGCCATCTTCCAAACCAATTTTGGAGGCCTTAAACTACTCAAAATTGAAAACTTGATAGGTAGTTTGAAATATCTTGAAGTCTACTATACGATAGACTCCTCAAGCATGCAATTTGGACACTCCATTAGGGAGAAAATTTGATTTTCCCAAGGTCGCTCCAAAACCCAGGGTGTCTCTGACAAAAGATGAGTGCCAACTGGCATAGCACTTTTGGATGCCTTCCACTAATCTAAATCATGATCTGAAGGTACCATTTGAAAGCTTAGGATGTATGGTACACAATAGAGTCCTTAAAAACTTCCAACACCTGCTCCAAACCCCTGAAAAATTATATTGAAGTCAAGTTGTCCAGAAGTCCAACAACTCTCCTGTAACAAGTGTAGTTTGGGAATTTATTTCAGATAATAACACCTGTGCATAAAATGAAGGAGGTTTTTATTCCTTGGACTATAATGGACAAAAACCTCTTTCACTTTTGTAAAATTCTTCTCTAGTTGTTAAAAAACATATTTTGAAGAAAACATGTCCCTATGGGAAATGATGACGCAAGGTAGTGTACTGTAGCATTGTCTTATTTGAAATAAAACATTACCTTTACCTTTCTTTTGTTTTCCTTGAGATGCTAACTCCCTTTACCCACTGGATTACATGATGGTCATGCTTTTGTTTCGACCTATGGTATCATGATGACACGGGAGTGAAACCCTAGACCATGACCTAAAATGAGGAATTTAATCATTTCATGACCCAAGACACTAAAATGAAGATATGATACCTCAAAGAACACAAAGACAATGATGAGTGATGAAGGCCATGAGTAAGTGAACGGAGCAACAATGACCTAGAAACAACAACTAGTGACCAAATTTTTATTTGAAGACTCACTGAAATGACAAAAATTTGACTTGACACCCTAACAACACCTTGTAAGAGCATATTTGATCATTGGTGATAGGATGAACTCATTGTCACTAACATGCTTCACATCGGCTAGGAGGTCAGCCCCTTCCTCATAGTCTGCAGCCACTATTGGATGGGCAGCTCGCCGTGCTATTGGCGACATGCTTGGGGGTCTCTCTGGTCGCACATTTGCACATTTATCATAACTTGAGTCTTAGATTACATTCTCATAAAAAATCATAAAAACTTGAAAAAATTCAAATAACAAGTTTTTACCTGCGTAGGTCCACTGTTCACCTAGTGGCAGAGGTAGATCTGGATCCCCTTTGAAATTTGTGCGTGCATATGCATAGTCTCAACAACTGGCGTTCAATCCAAGCAAAGAATTTTGGTGGATAGTGCATGTGCTCGCTCATGCCTCCTCAAGGCATGAGTTGGCTCCATCTCACGAGCTGTGGATCTCAAGTGGCAGGATGTGGTACTTCTGCGCATTAATACCAGAAGAGTGATATTCGCTCCAAGAATAAGGTCACTAGTATGGAACCAAACCCAAACTGCTTCAGGCTTCCATGCTTACCTTTGGTCAGTTGGCACTTCATGTTCGCTAAAAGACCTCCACACCAGTTGAAGATGGTGGGGGTCAAACAAGCAATAGCATACTGAAACTAAGACTTGGAAGCCTTGTGAAGAGCTTGCGTGCCAAATACACGCACCATGGTGAACAATATTGTTCTCAGAACGAGGTTATTGGTGATTGTTGCAATCTTCACCTTACCTCCGTTGGTTATCTCGGTTCCATGACAATATCTATGGACTAGACTCTTGGTACTCTCACCTCCTTGATGAGATCCAAAGAGTTGAATGTCTTCTCCTCGACGGGATAATCCCATGATGAAATAAATATCCATTTCCTCCAATTCCAGTTCTTTCCCTTTGATGATGAAGATCTACCGATCTACATCCCAAAGGTGTATCATATAAGGTAGCAACTCCATCTGTGGCCTCAATACTATGGTCTAGAGGAATTTCAGTAGGCCACAATCTCTCAAAGCATTTATGCATGTCGGATCTTGAGATGTTTGGTGATCCTCGACCTCATGGCCTCTTTCTTTCCACTCTATGACCATTTTTCTCCTACAAACAACATTTAAACCCTTTTTATTTCTTTTTCCATGGATAAAAAACAACATGTTTTGCTTTAATATGAGTTTTTAATCTCTAAAAGTCGCTCGTGGCACCATCACACCTGTTTTTCAAAATAGTACGATGGCGTCGTGCGAGCCTTTGGGCTCAAGTGCGACCATCGTGGGTCCAATAACCATACCCGTGATGGTCGTCAACGACCTAAATTTTAGAAATCCTCTTTTCTATCTTAAAATTCACCATTTAAATTGCATAAAAAGGTAATGAAATGCAAGAGCAGGGATACAGCTCTTACCTGTCACAGACGGATCGTGAAATGGTCCCCCGGTCCTCCCCCAACAACCACTAGAAAATCAAGGAAATTAGAGCACAAAAACACTTTCAGATCTCAGTTGGGTAAAATGGTAAAAATGAAATTACTTTTTACCTATTTATAAATTTTTGAAAGTCATTTTGTCAAATATTTTTGTAATATTTTAATATTTAATCAATATTAGCGATGGGTGTGTTTCTTGTGCAATTACAGGTGCCTTCGATATGAAAATGATCATTATTGACCGATTCTAGGAATTTTATTTTATCTCTTTTTCAGACTCCTTAAATAAACAAAAAAGGAACCCCCCTGGAGTAATCTTTTATCTCTTTTCTAACTCTCGAAAATTGAAAAGATTTCTGAGTACTTGTCTTTTCGAACTTGTTAAAGGAAATGAATCGATGTCACCTCAATATAAGTTTACCCCTTTTTTGGGTTGAGACTGACTATTTACGAAAAAGGTACACCTTGGTCGACATGGTCAAGAGGTTCCCTCAGATATTGTTTTCTACCTTTTTCGGGTTCGAGGGACAAATTACAAAAAGGGACATGGTGGAGTTTTCTTTTTCGTTTTTTTTTCAAACTCTCTAAACATGAAAAAGATGTCGAGTTATTCTTACGTCAGGCTCGTTAAAATTTTACAACGAAAGGCTTGTCACCATGACGGGACCAAGCTTCTCCTTCCTAGGGCTTGTAAAACTTACTAAGATGGATTCATTCGAAGAATGAACTTACATAACAAGCACATGTTATCCCCTTCAAGCTTGTGATTAAAAATAATTGGGGTACTCGCTAGAAATAGCGGGGGGAAATAAAGATGAGACATCCTTTGTATAGGCAGCATGTCACTCTTGAACATGACACTCTTCTGCTCTCGTGTTGGGTTTGGGATATTCTCACTTAGTCGCTTGTCCTCCCAGGTTTGGGTGATCCATCTTACCTCTCATTCGACTATTGCACAATGTCATCATGACCTTTAGTCCGATGTTGAATTAGATGCTTCCACACTCAGGAGTCGTGTTGCCAATATGTTCAAGAGAAGTCCAATCTACAATTATTTACCTATACATTGTTTGAGTCATTGCTATAGTCCTAAATATCATTCTACTTTATTCCTTGTTTCATGTCGATGATCGGTGATTCATCATTTCCCTCCTTCAACGGGTCACTTCTTTTCGACTTCAGCTCATTATCCAGGAAGATAACTTAGGAACTCCCTTTTAGTACCTTAGAGTTGGCATGCCTTAATGGTCAGTTCTTCACATCCAGTGATAGGTCTTCGTTATTGAATTTCGATCGAGTGATTCCACGAGTGTTCGACCTCAACTTCATTATCATATTCATGGATTGTACTATTGTACCTTGAGGGCCATTGTCATTATTGGTGGTTTCTCTTGTACCTGTTAACGGTCCACCTCATTGGCTGGTAATTAGGTGGTTTTCTAGCATGTTCGACTTCAACATGTTTATTCGCATGTTGGGGTTCGTACATTGATCGGGTTGGGATGGAGCGAAAGACCCTGAGTTATGTCTATTATGGCTCAGCCTACATGGAGTTTTATGTTATTCATGATTGTACACATGTTTCTACTATATAGATGGTTGTGACCATACCATGAGACTTAATATTTATGTTGGTCCTTGTTATCTAGATGGCTATGACCATATCGTGAGACTTAATATTTATACTGGTCCTTTTTATCTGGATGGATGTGCCCATACTGTGGATCTTTTTATATAGTCTTCATCATACGAATGGTTGCATCCCTGCCATGGATTCATCTCTTAATATCAAATAAGTATATATGCAACCTTGATTTGCAGGTCTCTTGACAGTGTGCGTCCTTGTCCTAGCCAAAAGCTCGTAAAGCATTTCAACCATCACTCCTCGTTATGCCTTCATGCTTTAGGGGGCATTTGTTACACAGTGTTTTGTCAAGCCTCCTGCACTTCCCTGTGATATACTTTGAAGTGCTCGAAACATGATCATTATACAATATACTCATCAATGTATACAACTTAGATCCCTCCTTTAAGTTTGCCTGGAAAATATCTAGAGCTTTCCCTGAAGAAATAGCTCATGAAATCCTAAAATGACAATCAACGCTCTTATGAAGCTCCAAATTGTGATGATCACCTATTGCACCTTGTTAAGCCAGTGATGGCATCGCTCTATTCTCTCTCACACTCGCGATGGTCTCAAAAAGAAATTTTTCCCAAAGAGGATGAGAATCTTCGTGATCTATAAGCTTCCAGAGCAGTGAGATGGAGGTGGTTTCATATAGATGAGGTCGTATCCTACTAATTTGACCTCTTGGTCTCATCCCTATGAGCTACCTCCTTAAGATGTGGTCCTAATCCTACCTTTGGAGGAGGTATAACTCCCTTTCCCAGCCTATAAATTTCCCCTCTACCATTCCCAAATGGTTGATCTATGTCCATTTGCATCCCTATGCTGAGCTTGTGCTTAGAGGTTATTCATTAGACTTGGAGAAGGAGTGTTAGAGAGTTTCTTGGATTCGACTTGGATTACCACTCAAGGAGATCCTTTCAACATCAAGGCTATTGTTGTAAGCTTCCCCTTTATTACTTAAATAATAATACAATGTTGGCTCATCTTCCCAATATATATGTTCATGTGTGAATTTGTTTGGCGTTCCTTGATCAACTAAATAGATTATTATTGGATTTGGTATTGGTTTTGGCATGTTTTGTTAGCTCTTGGTTATTTTTGCAGGTACATAAGCGCTAAAAGAAGCAGGAACAAGGCCTGGACTCAAGTAGTTCGAGGATTCCAACAAAGGAAATCAGATTAGCATTAGAGCAAGGTAGGCCTTCTCCCTTGTTCTATTTTTCGATCATAATCTAGGAAGATATCTAGTTGATTGTCCTCTCCAGTTGCTAGACCCACTCATTGGGCTAGAGAGATCATCTTTGTCCGCAAAGAGGATTAACCTTGTCAACACCAACTATGCCTCACACTGTTTGGTGTAGGAGTCACATCCGATATAAGGGCTCGGTTGCCATATACTTAAGAAATTTTCCTTGGCTCTAGCTATCAACACATGAGAGTGTTACGCTGGTATCTTCAAATAGAAAGGTAAGTGTGCCTTGTAATTGTGTAATGTGACTTGTGTCTAGGTTCACTTACTGGAAAGGGGGACAGTAAAGTGAGCCTCTAAGTGAGAGGTAGTAGTACCACCTAGGAAGAGACACACGTGAACCATAAAGGGTCTGTCCAAAATCTAGCAGAGTAGTCCATAGCAGATGTGGTAGTCGTTAAAACCGAAGTGCAAGGTAAAACACGTACACCATCCAGTAGAGTAGTCCACACGGACGTGATGGTCATTGTACCTAGTAAACAAGACAGGTCTGTCTAATATCCTGCAGAGTAGTCCACAAGGATGAGACAACAGTGATAACCAATACATCACATTCTCAACAATGTAAGTACTAAAACAACCAAAGTAGTTCACCTATCTTAATATAGGTTAAGAAAAAATGCATTACAAATGTTTAAGGAGTAGTCTTACAAACATCTACAAAACATGTGTGAAAACGTGCTAGCCTTAACAAGCTTCTGAATTAAGAAAAAGCCTCAAGACACATTTGTACATCATACATCACTAGTCACATTAGTGGGACATTGGAGCCACTCCTCGCTCCTCAAAGAAATGACTGAAAACTCTCAAGGCTATGTGGGAGTAGCCAAGGTGAAAATTCCTTTTCTCATACAATGGGAGGGGTATATATAGCCAAGGGTGATGTTTGACCCTTGTGACTCTTGGAATAACCTCATGACCATTCAACTTCCTATGACTTTCAACTAACATGACTCTTCAACTTCATTGTGTGTCCATTAGACTTTCACTTTACATTCCATTCAGTTATAATAAATATGGCCCATAGTAGTGATGTGGCCTCGACAGCTCATGACACAACTTGACATGACACTGCTGACATGGACTGGTTGTGGTGGTAATGTCAAGCTAATGTTGTTTCTGAGTGATGGATGCAATCTTCGATGTGCTTTGTCTTCACCTCTACATGGATTAATGCTGCAGGGTCTTCAATGGTCTTGGTATTGTAAGATGGTTAAATGCATGTGTTCCTTTTGCTTGAGCTTCTTTTGTTAATCCAATTGTAAGTAAGTCTTCTAGCATGTTCGCTCCTTCTTCATCATGTTCGTCGTCTCACCATGATCTATTAGTGTACCTGTTCCTGCGATTCACTCATGACGGAATGACATTAAATACAAAACCTCTTGGTCTAAGATGATGCATTTTTTTCCATGGACTAGGCACGGGATAGATGAAAGGCTGGGAAGAGGGCCCGACGATTGCGCACTGCGAAGTTCCAGGTGACAAGGAGGGAGATTAGTCATTGAGACTGCACAGAGCTTAACTTCGGCTTCGATGAGGAACTCTGGGGCATAGTCTTCAATATCAGGGAAAACTGCATAGAGGCCACTGGGAGGCAAGATTACACAGTTGAAGTCACCTGTGGCAGCTGTAAGGTCAGACCGTGAGGGACACCTTTATGCAGTTTTCTGAGGGAAGATAGGACATGGCAGTAGAGGGACCAGAGAGGACACCTTTGTGCAGTTTCTGGGAGCAGTGAATCCCAACTGAGGGAGGTCACTGTGAGGACACCTCTGCCCAGTTTCTAGGAGTAGTGCAGGCTTAGGTCTCTGCACATTGTGGGGTTCCAGTAGGTAGGGAAGAGGCTTGATGACTAATCTTACGAAGTGCACAACTCAGGTCAGTCTTTGAGGCAGTTTATGTGCAATTATAGGAAGGAAGGTAGGCTGCTCACCTCTAGGATTGCACAATGCAACTATCCTGGGGTATAACCTCAAACACTATGCAATTCCAGGTAGCAGAGCAACATCACTGAGGGCTGACTGTGCAACACAACTCAGTCGGGGTCTGGTGAAGTGGATTTCTTCAGTTGGAAGGATTTTCAGGAAAATGGCTAAGTGCGGGAGGCAAGGGAACTTGTGAGGACTCGACATTGTGATCACACACTTTGTAGGTTTTAACCTTGTACAGAAATTACCTGCATACGAATTCTAAAACACAGAAAATAAAAAATGCGAGAGCATAACACATAAAACACATATACATAGAGATTTTCCCTTGGATCCCAAAACCGAGACTACTAGCTTGATTTTTCATTATATTCCTTTCAATGTATAATAATATTTATACTGCCAAACCATCCAATACCATGGACCGAAAACCATCGCCTCCAATACCATGGACCGAAAACCATCGCCTCCAATACCATGGACCGAAAACCATCGCGTCCAAAACATGTGCGAAAATCATGCACAAAACCATAGGTGGGCCCGCCCAACCTAACATAGGGTCCAAAACCAAAATTTTCCAGGGCGTTGCCCCAGAACCCATAAAGTGGGGTTACGGGTATGCCTCAAACCCCCTGTGACCCCCCTGCTACACAATCAGCGCAACAAAAGGGGGGGCTCCATCCCCCCTCTAACCCCCTAGTTAACTACATGGGCTAGTCTTGGAAAGAATATAACACAACCCAACACACTTATCATACATTAACAACATGACAACATGACACCATAGACCAGCATGGCAACAAGACAAATAATTTCCCTTTGTGAGACTGTCTAGATTTAAAAGCGATAAGTGAGACACTTGGGATAGACCTTTGGATGACCGTGAAGTCACTAGTGCGATAGTGCTTACAACTTTTCATATGAGTCCAATAGGTGTTTACATAGCTAGGAAAACTTGTATACAAAGACCAACCTTCAAGGTCACCAGAACGGTTCACAACATGACATAACAACCAAACATCTCTAAAGACGACAATTGATCCAACAAGTGAAAGGGAGCAAGATACGTAGAGGAAACACATGGAATGAATTTCAGTGCTTGCAACCATGCATGTCACTGAATATAGAATGATATGACAATGATAAGCAATCCTTCAAGCTACACTAAGAGGTGTATTTCAAAATATTTTCTTTCTTTTCCATACGTACCCTCTAAGGGTCATGCATAAGATGGAGTCTTCATGCGGTCCCGATCTTCTATCATACCTTGGGTTCCTTGGACTACTTATCCTTCTCCTTAGCTCCTTGAGGGTCATCTAGCATGTCATCCTCCTTCGTGGCCCTTGAGATACACAATTGCACAGTTTCAGCAGGCAGTGACTTTTGCGGGATGAGGCCTTGGGAGGACACATCTGCGCAGTTTTAGGATGCAAGGTAGATTGAGCAGCTAAGGGACAAACTACATAGTTTTAGGATGTAAGGAACTGCTATGGGATGAGGCCATGGGAGGAAAAATATGCATAGTTTTGGATGCAAGGAAAACTGGGCAGTTGTGGGACACATCTCCGCAGTTTTAGGATGCAAGGTAAATTGGGCAGCTGAGATGCGAGAGGGACAAAACTACATAGTTTTTGGAGATAGTGGGTTTCGGTTGAGGTAAGGGCACTGGAGGAAACCACTCCGCAATTTTGAATGCTAAGGGAGGCTAGGATTTTTTTGTATTATGCAGTTCCAACAGGCAAGGGAAAAGCTTGAGGGTTGTAGATGCAAAGTGCACAGTTCAGGAAAGGTAGATGAGGCTAGGTTGCTAGGGAAACTCCAGAATTTGGCTAAGTACGGGATCAATCGGAATGATGTGAAAAATGATAGAACTTTACTACAATCACACACTTTAACACTTAGTGATACAACATAGACCATCTAGAACATATAACACATACTTTGCTCAATGCAACAACCTTTGTGGCAACTCACAACAAGTGCAGCTCCAATGATAAACTTTGGGAGGGTAAAGGTGACACCTATGCAAGAGTGCATGGAATGAGTGTGAAACATGTCTACATGATGAGAACGGCCCATTCTTACAAATGTTTCCCCTTGAAGTAAAACAAACTTCCCTTTGCATGACAAGTGATAATCCCCATGCCCAAAGATGACACATACTATATAAAGGTAAAAGTGTGAACGACTCTTAAGATCAAAGAGGGGAGCTTGAGATCACTAGGTTACTAATAAGTGACTAAGGAAGGATCGATCACAAGATCCATAGTAGGCTCTGAAATTTAAGTGCAGGCCAAAATTTTGGAGGGTGTTGCGGCCACTACAACACTTGGTGACACACTGGTTGAATACCATCTTCTCTTTCTTGGTTCATTTTTAGTGCAGGGCCTTGGTCCTTCAGGGAGTGTTGAGTCATCATGTAGATTACATTGCCTTCTCCACTTACCCCATGGGAAAACATGGTCTCCTTTGTACCTTCTTAGTGAACACAACATATTATTCAGCCAAGTCATAGTGTTTCGAATTGGGAAGGGTAGTTTAGCTCACGAGCTTAAGATTTTTAGAGTAAATTTTTTCATCTCTAGTGTTTCTCCATTGCTAGCAAGCCTAGACAATACCCTGGCAAAGTCACATAGGAACAAAAACATTTCTCCACTGCTAGTGAGCCTGGGTAGTACCCTGATGGAGTTGCCTGCTTCACCTCTCTGCATGGAAAGCCTTTCTCTTCTTTCTCCTTTATTATTTTTAACGAGAACTGTGAATAGGAACTTATTTATTTTTGGGGTGGAAGAGGGATCCCAACTAATTGAGAGTAGGAGAGGTTGTTCCTTCAGAGAAGCATGTAAAGACCTCTGATTTAGGTTTGCTTGTTTATATTTTTCCCCTTCTCCATTTCTACTAGTTGGATAAGCTTGAACACACCAAAGTAGAAAACTGAGTACATGAATGAGGTTCTTAGACTAGACATAGGTTCAGGGTTGGACCAAAGCTCTCCTTCTGGACAAATCGTATTTTCCGTCAAGAATTCATTGGACAAAAGTTACAACCGAATACAAAGAAGACAAACACAGGACTAGCCAAGGGCTGCAGTGTCACTAGACTCTTTGAACGTCAACCACATACACATTCAGAAGCCAGGGCGCAGTAAGGTACAACACTTATTCACATAGTGAAAAGAAATGGAAAACTCAAAAAAAAAAGACACAGAACCAAGAAAGAATATCAAAAGTCAAGAGAACAAAATGACCAAAGAAAACACGATGTAAAACTAGAATAAGAGAACCAAGAGGAACTACGAGTGCAAAATGAGTGTAAGGAAGGGAAAACTAAGATGAAACTAATCCTACGCCCATCCTAACATCTAGATGGTTGGGGTTACGTGTAATGAAACTTCCAGTGAAGCCACAATAGTCATTCCTGACCTGCATCCACAAAGATATGAGCAATTAAAATAGATAAAAGTGATGTACAACAAAAAATACAAAAGCTTGAAAAAATTGCACATGGGAAGGAAGGCCTTGCCTGTGGGAAGAAAGAAGTGTCACAAACACTACTTTTACCCAATCTGCATGCTTACCTCTTTGATGGATACCGCTTTTCAACAAACCTATGAAGCCTCTTGCGAGTGCGTCTTTTTTTGCACCGATATTCTTAGCAAGCATGAGGAAGCATTGAAATTTGTTGCCTGAAATAGAGCTTGCCAAGTAAGATTGTTCTAGCCATTCAATGATTGGATCATAAAATTCATGATGGCCATCTTCAAATCCTCGTGATCTCTGAAAAGATGAATTTTGATTCGAGAAGTAGGATAATGATGGGAATCTTGTAAAGAAAAGTAGATATGATCATCTTTGGTGGTCATGCCAGGACAGTTAGGACCTACCATAACCATCAATGAAGGCTTAAGTGCCTCCCTCACTTGCTTGACGAAAATCTGAAGAGAGAGATGTTAAGCAATGAAGATCAAAGAGCGCAAAGAAACTGTTATCGGATGTGCTGATGGGAAAATGATAAGTCGAATGACAGTAACCCAAGATAGAGAAATGATCATATGAGTTGGTTGAGATGTCAGATTCCCAGTTTGTAATGAACAAAGAAAAAATCATTTGAATAATCTTCTGAACACTCTGAAAAATGGAACAAAGTTCGCTGTGAGCTAGATATGACATACCACCTTCCTGCAAATGGTGACCAATTGTGCAAGCATCATAACCATCACAAGAGTTTAACAAGGATGTTAGCATTGTGAATGTATGAAACCAGTTGAGGCATGGTGAATGGAGAGGAACTTGATTCATGCGACAGCTCGTGCATTCATCATCAAACAGGGAGATTTCTGGTGTGATGAGAGGACATATTTGCAGTACAAGATTTGCAAGAAGATCGAGGAGCTGACCGTGAAGGGGGAAATTCGATAAGTATGATTGCGGGAAAAGATAGTCTTTGAGACGATCAACTTCATAATTCCATGACTTCATGAGAGATGGACATTCCCAACCCGAGTTTGACGTGAGATATTTGCATGAAGATGGATGTGCTAAAACATATTCTTGAATTCGGTCATAAGTGAAATTTTGAAAAATTGAGAGATCACACCTGGAATACCAAACATTTTTCACATGGGAATTCATGTCGAGTGCAACCATGTAGATAGACAGATTGTGCGTGAGAAACTAGATCTGATTTGGTTTGGGGGGCTTACTAGAGTTGCGAAAACCTGACATAACTATCAACAAACATTGAAGTGCCTTGACTCCATAGCACGTCTAGAAACTTTCCAGAATTGTAGAACCAAATTTTGAATTTTGAACTAGATCATGCATCACTTGAGGGTGGTTATTGCTGCTAATTTCAAAACTGCTCTCCGAACAATAACCATCTTTGTTACAAGTTTCAACAACAATCAGATTGCTCAATTGAAGAGGCTCTTTTGATGGTGCATCCAAAGATAAATGAATTGGTGAGCTCACATGAGCAAGATAATTTGATGAGTCGTCTTCATGCAACATAAGAGATGATGAGGGGTGGGAAGAGTCGTGTACGACTATACTATTTTCAATTTTATCATGGATAGCCTCACCATCTTGTGTCAATCGAGGAGATAACTCATCAAACGGAGAAACAAAAGAACATGGAATATCTCCATCGCATGTATATGCGTTGTGAATGGTAATACACAAGGGGAAGTGAGGTGAAGAGGAAGTTTTGATATGGACCTCTTCTTTAACCAACACATATTCTAGATCTGCATTAGAGTCTTCATGAGAAACTAAAAGATCACATGATGTGCTTGGGCATTCGTCATGGCACATGAACACGGAAGTATCGTCGTTCGGATGACTACCACCCAAGGCCAGGGATTGAGTGAAATAATTTATTGTACATGATGTTCCATTGAGATTAGCAGATTGAGAATCATTCATGAATGGAAGCCCATTACTTTGATGCAAACAATTTTGAAATAGAGAGGAAATATTGATAGTGTCCTCACCTTTTTTCTCCTCTACCTATGTAATGTGACTACCTTGCACCTAGTTGCAATTTGAGCCAACAACTTGAGAATCAAGAGGATGTCAAAAATTGATTTATGAAGCAGATTGATCAAGTAATCCATGGTAAAAGGAGTCATGGCTTGTAGATGATAGAGGATGGCAGAGATGCAGATCAGATTCGAGACTTGAGTTATGAACAATGATGTTCTCTTGTGGAATGGAGGAGTGAGTCTTCGATGTAGGATTCCTTAGCCATTATGGAAATTCCTCCATTGAAGCGGGAGATAAATAAGAAGATGGGTTGGGGACATGCTACGTAGATTTATCGGCTTCATGATCACTACAAGGGGCACCTACATCGGGATCAGAAAAGGAGGAGGACAAAGAAAAAACGGGGTAATGGGCTCATCCTTTGCAATATGAGGTGCTGCATGATCCACAAGAGTTGGGGAAGAAAGGAAATCGGGAGGTTCACTGTATTGGGAGACATGAACCAAGCATCTAAAATCTTGTCTCAAGAAATCCGAGTTCAAAATTTTGTCAAGAATTTCATAAAAAAGGTGAAGGAACCAATCAACAAAGTCCTCAAATGATTTGTTAGTATCCATTCTAAACCGACAGATTTTTTCACTGACATCTATGTGGTTATACTTATCGAAATCTTGAACCATCATCTCGGCAAGATGAACGAATGAATCGATAGAAGCAATGGGTAATGTATGACACCATCATTCAACACGACCTTCGAATGTGAGGGTGAGTAGTACAACCCAGACATCTTTGGACTTTACTTGGTGAAGATGGAAAAGAGTCATAACTTGAAGCACATGCACACGAAAAGACGGTTCAACCTCACCATTGAAATTCAACTTGGAAAGGTCATGAATAACCTCTACAAGGATGGTACAGTTATGATTTTTAGAATAAAATCTCGTGATTATGATTTCAGGAAGAGCCATTTAAAAATAAGAGATTCAAACTAGACTCTACGAGCAAAGCTTGACGTCTCACCCTCCTTCTAGCGCCATTTTTTTGATGGGGATGGAAATCTTTCAACCAAGGGGATCTCCCCAATATGAAGTCCCAACTAGACCTCACACCATTTGGTGTAGGAGTCTCATCTAGTATAAATGGCTTGTTTCCATATACTTAGAGATCTGTCTTGGATTTATCTGTCAACACATGAGAGTGTTATGCTGGTATCTTCAAACAACAAGGTAAGTGTGCCTGGTGAGTGCGTAATGTAATTAGTGTCTAGGTTTTCTTAGTGCAAAGGGGGAGAGTAAATTGATCCTCCAAGTAAGAGGTAGTAGTACCACCCATGAAGAGACACCCGGAAATTAGAAAGGGTTTGTCCAGCATCCAATGGAGTAGTCCAAAATGGATGTGATAGTCGTTAAAACCGAAAAGCAAGGGAAAACATGTACACCATCCAACAGAGGAGTCCACACGAATGTGGCAGTTGTTATAACCAGTAAACAAGATAGGTTTTTCTAATATCCTGCGTAGTAGTCCACAAGGACGAGATAACAGTGATAACCAATACAACACATTCTCAATAACGTAAGTACTAAAACAAGCAAAGTAGTTCAACTATCTTAGTATAGGTTAAGCAAACATGCATTACAAATGTTTAAAGAGTGGTCTTACAAACATCTACAAAACATGCATGAAAACGTGTTGGCCTTAACAAGATTCTTAAGTAAGAAAAAGTCCCAAGACACATTTGTACACCATACATCACTAGTCCTAGTAGTGGGACATTGGAGCCACTCCTCGCTCCTCAAAGAACTAACTGAAAACTCTCAAGGCTATGTGGGAGGAGCCAAGGATAAAATTCCTTTTCTCATACAATGGGAGGGGTATATATAGCCAAGGGTGAAGCTTGACCCTTGTGACTCTTGGACTACCCTCATGACCGTTTAACTTCCTATGACTTTTCAACTGACATGACTCTTCAACTTCATTGTGTGTTCGTTGGAATTTCACTTTACATTACATTTGGTTACAACAGATATGGCCCATAGTAGTGATGTGGCCTCGAAAACTCATGACACAACTTGACATGACACTGTTGACATGGATTGGCTGGTTGTGGTGGCAATGTCAAGCTGATGTTGTTGCTGAGTGATGGATGAAATCTTGGTTGTGCTTTGTCTTCACCTCTGCATGGATTGATGCTGCAGGGTCTTCAATGGTCTTGGTATTGTAAGATGGTTACATGCATGTTTTCCTTTTGCTTGAGCTTCTTTTGTTTATCCAAAAACAAGTAAGTCTTCTAGCATGTTCACTCCATCATGTTCATCGTCTCACCATGATCTATCAGTCTACCTGTTCCTGCAATTCACTCATGAAAGAATGACATTAAATCCAAAATCTCCCGGTCTAAGATGATGCATTATTTTCCATGGACTAGGCCCGAGATAGATGACAGGCTAGGAAGAGGGCCTAGTGACTGTGCACTACGCAGTTCCAGGTGACAAGGAGGGAGACTAGTCACTGACACTGCATAGAGCACAACTCAAGCTTGGATGAGGAACTCTGGGGAACAATCCTCACTGTCAGGGAAAACTACACAGAGGCCATTGGGAAGTAGGATTATGTAGTTGAAGTCACTAGTGGTAGCTGCAAGGTGGGACCCTGAGGGACACCTCCACAAATTTTTCTGAGGGAAGACAAGACAAGAACCCAGAGGGACCAGAGAGGAAAGTTCTGCGCAGTTTCCCGAAGTAGTGAGTCCCAACTAAGGGAGGTCACTTTGAGGAAATCTTTGCATAGTTTCTGGGAGTAGTATAGGCTTAGGTATCTATGCATTGTGGGGTTCCCATAGATAGGGAGGAGGTTTGGTGACTAATCGTGTGAAGTGTGTAGTTCAGGTCAAGGTTTCAGGCATTTTTTGTGCAATTCTGGGAAGCAAGGCAAGTTGATCACCTCTGGGATTGCGCAGTGAAATTGCCCTGGGGTACAACCTCAAGCACTGTGCAGTTCCAAGTAGCAGAGAAACACCATTGAGGGCTGATACTGTGGAGTGCAGCTTGGTCAGGGTCCGGTGAAGTGGAGTTGTTCAGTTGAAAGGATTTTCGGGAAAATGAATCAGTGTGGGAGGCAAGTGAAGTTGTGAGGACTCAACATTTTGATCACGCTCTTAACATACTTCGACAACATGACAACAAATACCATCGAGGCAACAAGACAAATCATTTCCCTTTGTGAGACTATCTAGAGTTAAAAGCGATAAGTGTGACACTTGGGATAGACCTTTGGATGACTGAGAGGACACTTGTGCGACATTGCTTACAATTTTGTGTATGAGTGTGATAGGTGTTTACATAGTTAGGACAACTTGTATACATAAAGACCAACCTTCAAGGTCACGAGAATGGTTCACAACATGACATAACAACCAAACATGTTAAAAGACAACAATTGGTCCAACAAGAGAAAGGGAGCAAGACACATAGAGGAAACACATGGAATGACTTTCAGTGCTTGTAACCATGCATGTCACTGAAGACAAAATTATATGACAATGATAAATAGTCCTTCAAGCTACAATAAGAGGTGTATTTCAAAACATGTGCTTTGTTTTCCATACCTACCCTCCAAAGCTCCATGCATTAGATGGAGTCTTCATGCGGTCCCAATCTTCTATCATGCCTTGGGTTCCTTGGTCTACTTATCCTTCTCCTCAGCTCCTTGAGGGTCATTTAGAATGTTGTCCTCCTTCGTGGCCCCTGAAAGACATAATTGCTCAATGTCAGCGGGTAGTGACTACTGCGGGATCAGGCCCTGGGAGGACACATCTACGTAGTTTCAGGATGCAAGGTAGATTGAGCAGATGAGGGACAAACTACGCAGTTTTAGGATGCAAGGCACTGTTATCGGATGAGGTCCCGGGGGGACACATCTATGCACTTTCAAGATGCAAGGTAAACTGGGTAGCTGTGGGACACAATTGTGCAGTTTTAGGATGCAAGGAAAACTGAGAAGATGAGATGCCAAAGGGAAAAAATTGTGCAGTTTCTGGAGACAGTGTGTTCTAGCTGAGGGAAGGACACTTGAGGAAACCACTATGCAATTTTGAATGCTAAGGGAGGCTAAGCTTTCTATGAATTGCATAGTTTCAGCAGGAAAGGGAAAAGTTGGAGGGTTGCAGATATGAAGTGCACAACTCAGGAAAGTTGGATGAGGTTAGGTTACTAGGGAAAATACAGAATTTGGCTAAGTGTGGGATTAGTGTAACTGATGTGAATAGTGATAGAACTTGACTACGATCACAGACTTGAACACTTAATGATACAACATAGACCATCCAGAACATATAACACATACTTCATTCAATGCAGACGATAAGTGCGGCTCTGATGATAGATTTTGGGAGGGTAAAGGCGACACCTGTGCAAGAGTGTGTGAAATGAGTGTGAAACATGTCTACGTGATGAGAAAAACCCATTCTTACAAATATTTCCCCTTGAAGCAAAACAAACTTCCTTTTGCTTGACAAGCGATAATCCTTATGCCCAAAGATGACACATACTATATAAAGATAAAAGTGTGAATGACTCTTAAGATCAAAGAGGGGAGCTTGAGATCATCAGCTTACCAATAAGTGACTAAGGAACGATCGATCACAAGATCCCCAGTAGGCTCTGAAATTTAAGGGCAGGCCAAAATTTTGGAGGGTGTTCTAGCCGCTACAACACCTTCATAAGCATTAAGACTAAGCATATGATGAGCATATTCCCTTGAGAATCAATCTAAGCCGCCGATTAAAAAAATAAAATAAAAAAGTCAACATACCCTCATCCACCTAAAATTGAAATAAAAAGGCTCTGACGATTAGTTTAACAACTTTATAAATATTGATTTTAATATTATTTATTTTTATTTTGACTTTTTCCTAACGTTCATGCTTGAGTGGTCCTAATGGTTAAGAGAAAGTGTTTTCTCGTAAGAGGTCACAGGTTCAAAACCAGAGGGGGGTAGAGTATGTACGCATTCGTAGAATTAGTAGTCAAATCATTGCACGGAGGTGGGTCTCTTGTCCCACAAACAGGGGGTCTCATACACCAATTTTGTGTCTGGCTTGGCTGTGACCTTAAAATTGGATAACAAATATATATATATATATATATATATATATATAATATATATATATATATATATATAATATATACACGTTATGACCCAGTCTAACATTTTAGGATTTATACATTAAAGGTGATATATATTATATATGATGTAATGATTTCTAGGCTTTGACTTTATATAACATTCATTTTAGGTTTTTCACGATTGTGGGTTTGTCTTGGAGTTTTTGCACCTCTTTCTTGCATGTCTACATTATTTATTCCCTTGGATAGGTCAGATTTCTCATCAGTGTCTTGATGACGAACTACATTGGTTGGTTCAAAAGGTTGACCAAGAAATTGCTCATAGTGATTAATCTGGAATAATTTCATCAAAACTTCAAGCTCTTAATGCAGTAGATAACAAGATTACTAGAGGATATCCCACAAAAATATTTCTTCCAGTATCTAAGAAACTAGATTATTGAAGTTAATCATCAAGCTAATAAAGCATGCCTACTCACGACGGCCCAATTAGATGTCAATGGTGAAAAAGGGTGGTGAAAATTGCCTTAAGCCCTCATTCCATCCTTGTAATCAAAGTTCCATGGGCTTGGCTCCATGTCAATCTCATTTTCACCTTTTGACCAAAGTGTGCATTATGTGTTGAAAATGGCAACAAGAAATGCGAAAAATAACATTGCCATAAATAGAATTTCAAGATATACTCCAACTCTGTTGGAAATAGCAAAAAAATAGAAATGCTAAAAATAACATTTCGAGATATATTCCAATTTTAATTTTTCCTTGAATTAAAATTGAGAATTAAAATTTGAATTTAGTCTCAGTAGTTGTTTGAAAAATAATTAATTAATTCATCTTGAGTTAATTAGTTGGAGAAAATCAAACATGAAGTCTTTGTGAAGACATGCAACAGTTATCCCCTTGATTAAGGAAGTTATCCCTTAATTAAGGAGATAAGTATGAGTTTTATTTGAGTTGTAATTAGTTAACTCAGTTAACTGAGTTAAGTCCAATTAAATTAGTTCCAAATAGTGGGAGGAACTAATTGTGAGTTCAGTCAGTTAATGCATGCATGCATGCAACTAGTGTACTTCAGATAACTGAATATTCTCTCATAAATAACTCATGCATGTCAGTTCAGACAGAGACCCAGTTGAGATCAAAGGATGGGACATTGTACTATCAGTTGGAGGAATTTTCCTATATAATAAACTCATCCATGAAGAAGGAATTATCTCCTTCAGGATTGCGTAGTTATTTCAAAGGTCAGAGCAGTGTGTGAGGGATTATTACACACAGGTGGCAGCTTGAGGACCCAGGATAAACTATGCAAGGAAATAGGAGGCTTGGAGGACTAAAGGAAGGCATATGTGTTGTCTATTCTGTCTATGAGCAGCAGTGAGGGATTGTACTGAGAGTTGGATAGCTTGAGAGCTAAATCTTTATGTAATTCAGAGATATTTCCACTTGTATGATAATACAAAGATCAGGGTTTTTCGCTGAGGTTTTCCCCAGAGTATTCTTCTATGTTCACGTGTGATTGCTTTCTCATTCCCTATTATATGTGTTCTATTTGATCTTGCTCATAATCGATTAAGCTTTCGCAAGTTTGTTTGTAGAAGTAGATCAAGTATTTTGCTTTAGGATATTGGATTATCTAGTGATCTACAGTGGGAAATTTCTACATTATGAATCATTGAATAAATCTTGGAAGAGGTTGGATTGTCACCGTGGCAACCTCAGTAAATTCAATGCATTCAAGGCTCTCCATGTTAATGTCCTTACACGATCAGGGTACAATTTATTGGCATTAGACTAATTTCGACAAAGGACTTCCATCTTAGTTGGTAATTGATACAAGGAATGTGGAAATTATGATATGTAATGGTGAAATGATGATTGAAGCATGTGGATGGATTTCTCAAATCTATATTTCAATGAAGCCACAACAATACATAGCACGGAGAATTTCCTATCTTGGAAACTTATGGACTAAGAAAATATGAAGTCTAAGGCAATTTTTGTGGCCATGCAATTTCCTTGTAGGGATTTCTTTGGCTCCTACGAGGTGCTTCTGAAGGAAAAACCTTCATATTGTGTAGCAGACTCCTACTTTAAGAAAGACTAGTTGTCTAATTGTGTTTGGTGATATTAGTCTTTGGCTAAGTCACATTATTGGCAAAAGCATATGCTCCTCATACTCATGGTTGAATAAGAATATTGTAATTCAATACGACCAGGTGTCTTGTATGCAAGTTCCTTTCCCTACACTGATTAGCAAGCAAATTTCTCAACAAGTAAGCAACTCTCCCTTGCCTTGTAATGTCATTCATGCATTGCTCTCTCAATCATGGTGAAGATGTCAAAAACCTATCAATTTTCTAGCTAGTATATCTTGTTGGAGTCTCAGGATATTACTCTTTTATGTGAAGTCTCTGAGTTTAGAAAATTTAGTTATGGACTCCTCCCTATGGTGAAGTAAAATTATAAGTGCGGACACAAACAAATTCCTCTAGCCCGATAATGGTTCTATCCACAACTGATACATTCTATGGAAGATTTCCTTAGGTTAGAACCAATTAAGAGGGCCCACCTCTTATTACGTTTATCCCCTTTGACGATGTCCTTGCTTGCTCGCTCCAGCTATCTCTCGCTTCCTTCTTCAAACACCTAAAACAAGTAAACAACAACAAACAACAACCGTGATAATAGACAAATTATAATTCAACCTACTTAACAAGTCAAGAAACATTAAGCCATGAACATGTAAGATGTCAAATCATGTAGGAAATCAGTCGATAGTTGCATATATATAGAATCAAGAAGAGATTACAACCATTGTCTTGACATTGCCGTTCTCCTTTGACAAGACCAGTTTCCCACACACTTCTGTTAGCATTCCATGATGGCCTCAACAATAATAGTTTTAAGTATCTTCCCTTTAGGCTTCAAACTAAACCAAATTCACACTTCTCCCTCACATAACTAGAGATCTACAACTATGAATAGCTTGTTGTTTACTCCAAACTTAATTAGCACTAACACACCAACATTAACACTTCAACACTAACACTAGCTTGTGCTTGGGAAAAAGGGAGGTTTATATAGGATGAATGGATGGGAGATGGATCCTCTTCTCATGGGAGAAGGTCTTATCCCTTGAGTTAGTTCCATCATTATAGGGGAAAGGAGCCCAAATTGACATCCTCGACCCCATCCGTCCAAACCATTTACCAAACTTCCTTTACGAAGCTTCTAGAGCTAGAAGCTTCGGCTCTATATTTAAAAAACTTTCCATAAGAGGAGCAACGTGATTGGAACAAAGCTCATTCACTCTGGTCGATGCTAGGGAAAGTGTTAATCCCTACATATCGGTGGGAGGGGGACAAGGGCCATTAGCGTCGGTCTTGTAAACTAGGCAAAACAAAATATATTTGGGGAAATGGTGCAAAAGGGAATTGTTCTGCTCATGAAGAGGGACACAATGGGATTTTCTTCATGAAGGGTAAGCATGTAGGGTTCACTGTAGAGGTCCTCCAGGATCAAGCAACGAGGAGTACAGGGACAGTGACAAAATGTTGTGTAACAGATGCCCCCTAAAGCATGAAGGCCGAACTAGAGTGAGGGATGAAATGCTTTATGAATCAGTGCAGGGAACTGTAGTCTGCCATCGAAAAACCTGCAAGCAAGGACAGATACATACACATAATTGAAAACTCTGTCAAATGATATATGAATCATGGCATGGATGCATCCATCCAGAGAATGATCATGTAAATGGATCCAGGTATGGACGCAACCATCTTTCAAAGAGGATCATAATGAAACCAAGGTATGGTCGTAACCATCCATATGAAATAGACATGCATATCAACATAACCATATCACATCACTTCACAACCTAGAATTTTGTGATCTAAGTCCAGGGTCTTGCGCTCCAACACGACCTGATCAAAGTACAAATTCTAGCATGCGAATAGATGTGTTGACGTGAACATGCTAGAAAACTGCCTGATTACTAGTAAATGAAGTAAACTATTAACAAGCACCAGAGAAATCACCAATAATGAAAGTCATCCTCAAGGTACTATCAACACAATCCACAGAATGTGAATAGAGGAAATGAAGTTGAACACTCGTGAAATCACTTGGTCGAAAGCCAATGATGTGAACTTGTCGTCGAGTGTGAAGAACTTGCCGTTAGGGCACGCAAGCTCTAAGGTATTGGAAGGGAGTCTCTCGGTCAACTTCTTGGATAATGATTTGAAGTCGACAAGAAGTGACAGTGGCAAACGAGGACCATAATATATCTCACATCATCGACATGAGACAAAGGGATGCAAAATGATTTTGGATGATATAGAGAATTAGAGGTAAATGTAACTGCAGAAGGACAACTCTTGAACATATCAATGACACGACTGGAAGTTTTGCAGCTTTTGGATCCATAGGATCGGTGGTCATGATGATTTGGTAGAGATCAAATGGAAGGCAAAAATGAATGGCCCAACCCAGGAAGTTCAACGATACAAAGGAGGATATCCCAACCTGACACGAAGCAGAAAGTGTCATGTTTAAGAGTGAGCGGCCAACACAATTGATTAGATTTCCAAATTCTCCCCAACCATTTCTAGCAGGTACCCCAATTATTTTTTTATCACAAGCTTGAAGGGGATAGCATATGCTTGCACTGAAAGTTCATCCTTTAGACGAATCCGACCTAGTAAGTTTAATGAGCCCTAGGAAGGATAAGCTCATGTTCGTCATGATGACGTATCTGGTGTTGTTTAATATTTTAACGAGTCCGACAATGGTGTAACTCAGTATCTTTTTCATGTTTAGAGAGTTTGAAAAAGACACGGAAAAGAAAACTCCACATGGTCCCTTTTCGTACATTTGTGTCTCTCGAGCCCGAAAAGGTAGAAAATGATACTTGAGAAAACCTCTTGACCATTTCAGTCAAGGAGTACCTTTTTTCGTAAATAGTGCATCCCATCCTGAAAAAGGGGTAAACATATACTGGGCACATGACGTTTTGCATCCATTAACGAGTTCTAAATGACAAGGGCTTGGATTATCTTTTAGTGTTTAAAGGGTCGGAAAAAAGCTTGAAAGCAGATCCCTATTTTATTCTCTTTAATGAGTCAAAAGGGAAAAATACTCTACAATCTTTTCATCTTTTACGAGTCAGAAAAGAGCTTAAAGGTGACTCGTCCTGGAGGAACAAGTGGTATAAAGGGTAGCAACTAGTTCCGGTAATGGTGGAACTTCTCAAAACCTGTAATGGTCAAGAGGCTCGCTAATAAAACCACTCATTTATGTGGTTCCTCAGGAAAGGAAAAACAACCAAGTGAAAGCATATGATTGGCCAAAGAGATGGTGGCGATGGAGTGAAACAACCAAGGCTCATCTAGCAAAAATTAGGTAATAAAAACGGAAATCATGAGATGTAAATTGGGCATGGGTTCATTTTTACACAAGCTTGAACCATGGGGAACTCTGCTTGAATTTGGTTTCATGTTTACACAAGATTGAAATGAAAAACTATGCTTGCCATAAGTTTTCACGCCCGCAGCATAATGACTCAATCGAGGTACATGCTCCCACGCTTCGTTTCAGTCAACTAGGTGGATGGAATGAAGGTTCACTTCCAAGATATTGGAAAGAATCGACTGGGATTTTACGAGATCTTAATCAAAAATTCGATTTGGAAAAGGGATTTGTTTCATTTTTTAACGAGGTTGATGCAGTAAAATAACTATTCTCATCCCTTTGTTTCATTTTAACGAGCTTTACACAAGACAAGGAACTATGCTCGTGACTCCTTGTTTCATTTTTTAAGTAATTTGACACAAGACCAGGAACCATGCTCCGCACACATTGATTCATTTTTTAACGAGGTTGTCACAAGACAAGGAACCATCTATTGGGTGTGGAGCATGATTATTTAGAGGTTTTTGTTTCAGCCGGATGTATACCCCAGGAAGTTTGTACACCCCTCCACATGGGGGGGTGCGGGGGGGACTTGTCCCCCTCGCAGGGGTACGGGGGGGCTAATCCCCCCCGACTAGAGGGTCTAGGGGCATTTCTAGTCAATCTGGGCCGTTCATTAGGTGGATGATTTGACGGTAGAACTTATGTTTAGTTTAGAGTTTTTTTCCCTAGAAGATAACCCATCTCTTTGTATGAGGGCATTGTATTGAGGCTGTGTAATAGATGTGTATTTTTCAAGCGAGAAATAAAGAGGTGAGACTATGAGAGAAAACATAGGATATTACAGTGGATCTGCTTTAGGTTGTGTCTCTTCATTTTTTTGGATAATACAAAGGAAGGACTGGCTGTTCAGGGTGGACATAGCCCAAACTGGGTGAACCATGTATATTTGTGTCTCTCTGGTTTTATGCGTTTTTTGTGTTTATATTTCTTCAATATTCTATGTGTTCCATTGCTCTGTGATATATAATTTTCTAACAACTGGTATCAGAGCCAAATGTCTATTTAGCTGATAAACTCACATGAAAGAAGGGTTCCTCATTCAAGTGGGCGCAATGGTGGAAGATGGTAAGTTTAGGGTCAAGAAATTTAATGGCCAAAACTTCTTGCTGTGGAAGATGCAGATGGAAGATTATCTGTATCAAAAAGATCTATACCTACCATTGGGCGGAAAAACAAAGATGCCGATGGGTATGACAGATGAAGAATGGAACCTTCTCAATAGAAAGGCACTCAGAACAGTACGGTTGTGCCTCGCAGCGTCGGTCGCCTTCAACATTTCGAAGGAAACAACCACAGAGGGTTTGATTAAGGTGTTGGCGAAGCTATATGAAAAACCCTCGGCCTCGAACAAGGTATTTCTTATGAAACAATTATTTAATATGAAGATGTTGGAAGGTGGATCTGTTGCAGACCATTTAAATGATTTTAATACTGTTACAAGTCAATTAAGTTCTGTAGAGGTAAACTTTGATGATGAAGTTAGAGCTCTGTTATTCTTGTACTCATTGCCAGAAAGTTGGAATGGTTTAGTAATGGCCATTAGTAACTCTGTTTCTGGATCTAGTACTTTAAAGTTTGATGATGTTGTCGGTGCTATCCTTAGAGACGAAATGCGACGGAAAAGCTCCGGTGAGACATCGGGTAATGCTTTAAGTGTAAAGTCTAGGGGAATAAAAATGGAAAGAGGAAAGAGCTTAGGATATCACAGTAAATCAAGGAAAGGCAGACCCAAGTCTAGATTGGGGATAGTGTGCTGGAAATGTGGAAAGAAAGGACATCTAAAGAAAGATTGCAGATCTCGAAAGGGAAAAGAAGGAGATGCACAACAAGAAAAAAATCATGAAGCAAATGTGACAGGTGAGGTGTTACAAGATGCTTTGATTCTTTCTTTTGAAAATATTACTGATT